>VYZQ01029539.1:3719-22547 GCA_013400655.1 Mystacornis crossleyi
CCGAGCGCTCCCGTTCCGCACTCGGGTGAGTTATCGCCGCTTCCCGCTGCTGCTGCCCGGGCCCGCTCCGGGGCTGTTGCGCAACCACGCGCTGTCCCGGGGCGGCTCCGCGTTCGCCTTCGCGTCTGCACACGCAGCCCGAGGAGCCCGAGCCGGGCTGCCCCGGCCGGGGTGCGCTGCGGCACCTCCGCCTGCTGGAAACGTCCCGCCAGGGCTTCGGGCACAGAGCACACGGAGCCGGGGTGGTCCCTGCCAGGGCGAATGTCCTGGAGGCTCAGAGGTGTTTGTGGTTCGTACTCATGTGCTGTGAAGCCTCTTCTCTCGAAGCCTGGGGATGTTCAGTACTGTTGCGTTGCAAACTAGTTGCACAAGAGCCGCGTGAATAACTGAAAACATAATCGAACTCCATTACAAATTTATATAACTGAGCTTTTCTTGGGCTTTTAAATCGAAACATACCCTTATTAACAAAATGCTAGGTTTAAAGAAGTAATACTTAAGACTTATCCTGGACCTTCTTTAATTCTTTTCTTACTGCAAAATTAAGACTGAAGTGTTCTGTTGCTCTTCTAGTGCGTGTTAGTATAATATATACTATGCAGTAGAGTTTCGTCTAACACTGTCCATTCTTTAGGATATATAAGCGGGTGCTTCCTACCGGTACTATTACTTTAGCAGTAATGGATGTACCGTTTTCTGTTCACTGGATACAGTTCCTTTCGAGTCTTGGGTTGCTCACAGCTCTGCTTGGCCCATCTGTTTTTCTAGCCCTGGGTAGCACAACCATGACCTCCACCTTGCCTCCTCAGTTTGCTGGGAAATACTGCAACAAAAATCACTGTCTTGGCCTGTGCCACGCAAACACTCTGGGAGTTTGGTTTTGCCTATGTTATCCAGGCAGTTTTGATCTCATTCCTGAGGGACTCGTGACAGACCAATTCCTGCATATATGCTTTTGTACCTTCTTCCCCAATCCACTGTGGCTTCTCTTCAGAAACCTTGCTTTTGTTACCCGTTTGCCTGCTTTGTCAAACCCTCTCTTCTTAGCCACCTGTGGCACTTTTCCTATCTGAGCTCAGCAGCTGCTGGTTTCTTCTCTTGCAGACCCAGCCTGAAAAGGCACTGTGTTTTTTAGATAGCAACTTATCGTCATCTTTGAGATACAGTTCGAAATGTATTCTTAAATGGAAAATTTGCATACCCTGTACCATAAAATGTTCACTCAGAATGAACAAGGGGGAACGCAGTTTGCATTTAGCCCCTCCGATTTTGCAAGGCAGCAGATGGGAAGAGTGTTCTTAGTGTCTGTAGCAGTTGTCATACCAGTAAAGGTGAGTGTGCAGGGCTCGATTGAATCCTTAACCAGAATGTAAAACCTCCACTTTCAGCTACGTACGGGAGTTAGCAGAGCTATTGCCTGCCATAATGTTGTAAAAAGTATTCCCTTGTTGTATCTTTCTGCTTGGAAATAGGATGCACCTCTATATACAGAGGTGACCTGGAATGTTGCCTACATGGACCTCAAATCGTCCAAGAAGAAAAATTGCAATGGAACAAGTGGTCTGGATGCTTCAAATCACACTTGTGAGGGCAGGACTTAGTAGCTCTTCTCTTCAGTAAATGTGAAGTTATTGACACACAAGAGGGCAAAAAGAATTCCCTTTCCAACACAAATAATGAAGCTGTGGGTTACACTAGAGTGGAAGTAAGACTAATTACAACAGTTGGCTAAACCAAGCAGACAAATACTTGAGTGTGCATGCAAGTGTACATGCATGTTAGGTTTTTCTACCTAGAGGGCTGTCCTGAAGAGTCTCCAGCTCAGTTTGTGTGATCTCTTCAGTCTAGAGGGCTTTAGTGAGGAATTACACATACTTTTCTTTTTCTTGACCTACTGCATTAAATTCTTAAGTGAGTGGGTTTATTTTCATTCTCTAATAGCCTCTCATTTCTGCATGAGGGTAGATTCTGTGGGAAAGTCAACAAGTACCCCACTCAGAGCTGGCAGTGAGTCTTTGCTTTATGAGTTGTTTTTGTTTTTGTTTTTTTAATTTCTTGATAATGAGATTTAATAACCCTATTGAATGGGAATATCTGATCAAGATATCTGTAGATATATCTATTCATGTATCTATGTGGATAAAATTCAGAAATGCCCTTATTTCTGAATATATTGTTATCTACTAAAATGGAGGACAAGTCTGGAGGAAGTAGATGAGAGGGTGGCACAAGCACTTCCTTAAGTAAAAATGCATTTATTTTGACTACTACTCTCAGTAGTTCTGTGCTCACTTTGATAACGAGCTGTATTGGTAGAGCTTTCTTTCTTTGAAAACTCACAGAAGAATATCTTCATTTAAGCCAGTGTTAGATACAATGCAGTGTAGCATGTTTGGCTGAAATGAATGTAGCCTAGCAGGAGCTGATCTTGTCAATCCATTCAAGAGAACAGCTAATTGGATATTGTTATTAGTGTAGTAAATATCCATCATACGAATCCTGTTCTGTAGCTTGTCTTTAAAATGTGCCAAGAACTTAGAGCTGTGTTGGAAACTGGGGGAAGTGCAAGTTCCTTGTCTCAGAAAACCTGACTCTCTGACTTGAAGAAATTAGTTTTGAGCACTCAAAGTTGGGGAAGAGATTGGCTTTGAAAGTTTATTGGGAAGTGTTTGAAAGAGACCAAACTGGAACAAAAAAGAGTGTTCATTGTAAGTAGAAGGCAGCTGGATGTTCTTGTGTGCTTTAAATGACTTGAGATGTTTTCATAGGACTGTGTGGGCGGTTAGGGAGGTTTGTGTGCACTTCCCACTAATGTTCATGGGCAAGAATAAATTTTGGCTTTCTGTCTCTTTTTCCTTTTTCTTTTTTAATTGAAAAAATAGAGCTGGTATAATACTCATCCTGAACAAGAGTGCAGTAGGTTATGTATAACCCTGAAAAACAAGGAAATGGTTGAAAATAATTATTGTATCTATTGTTGCACCTGAATACCCTTTTGATTTCTTTTGCTTTCTTTACCTCTCAAATTTGCAAAGCAGAAAAATACCTGTTTGATAGGTACTGCTACTTCCATAATCTTGACTAAAATGAATGTAGCAATAGCATCTTGAACACACTTATTTTGTTAAAAAACTGTCAGATACCTTTGTGGAATATGCTGGGCTTTGTGAGGTGATGTTGAGGAACACTAGAAGTGGAAGGAGCTAAGTGAAGTATTTGGTCTAAGTAAAATCAATTCATACTATTTCCTACTTGAGTTTTTCACACATAGTTGTAAAATTTTGTTGTATTTGTTCCTTCAGTAGAACTAAAAAAACCCAAAACAGTGAAAGCTGTTGGAGTTTGTCATTGAAAGTTTTTGGAATGCAGTAGACTTTATAAGGAGAATGAAAATCACAGTCAATTGCAGGCTCAGGAAAGGGTGAACTTGAGGGAGAAAGAGAAAATATAGAAAGTCCAGATGAAGATGCCAGTAAATGATGCCAAGTGTACCCATACCTGTAACACTGGGTGTGTGATTGATTGTGAAGAAGAAATTAGTTTGATTTTTGTATCTAGAACACTGCTTCTTTCTTATTTTTTTTCCTCTTTGAAGTTATAAAGATAAGCTTTAAAATTACTAAATCATTTGCTAAAATGAGGCCAATTTGTGCATCTGTGATGTATTTACAGTGATTGTCTTGGCTGAGGTCAGTGCAGTACAAGTTCAGGCAGTAACCCATTGGCATGAATTAAATATTAATCCCCTGCTAATTGAATTGCAGCCAGCAAGAAGTCCTGCAAAGTCTCCAGGTTAATCACCTGGTTAAAGTTTGCTTTGGCCTCTATCTCCTCCCAACCCTAAGTAACTTATTATTTTAATACAGCACATTCCTAGAAAACTTGAAAGTGTTTGAAGTTTGTTCAGTTTTCTGATCTAGTATATTGTACCTAAGTTGGACTTTGTGCCACAGAATGCTGCTTTAGGTGAAGGGGAAAGAGTATGACATGTTGGTCAGGTTAGTCCTTTTTCAGCAATAACCTGGAATTGTTTAAATGGTTTAACTGGTTTTGAAAACACTTCATCTGCTGCCTCTGCAGGTCTTTGACTATAGACCAGTGAAAAGTCGTGGAGGAGGAGCTGGGAGTCATGACTTTGAATTTGTGTTGTCCGAGGATGATTGATACACAGTGAAGCACAATGCTGCTCAGGGCTGTTCAGCTGCAATTCTTTTAGGGCACATTTGTTTCATTAAGGTAAACAATTAAACCAGTGGTAAGAACTGAAGGTGGCAGTGCTCTCTGTGGTGGATAAAACTGCTGAAAACCATGGAAGGCTTATCTGAAACAGCACTGGCAAATGCATTTCAATTAAAGATAGGCAGTGTGTACTTCTAGCTTTCCTACCTTGTCACTGCTTTCTGTACGGGAAAAGCAAAGCTAGTGACAGTCACATATTGATTGGCAGGAGCAAGAATTTAATTATCTTATAGCACTTAAGTTTTTCTAAAGTAAAAAGGGCAGTATTGCTGCTCTGTGCAGCACAGTAGTGAAGCAAGCACAGGGACAACTATTTTTCTGTTTCTGTGATTCTTAGATACATATTTCTTAATTTTTTTTATCATTCTTTAAAATAAGGGAATGAAATACACATTTCCTTGCAGATTATCTTGTTTTCTTATTACTTTAGTTTTACTTTGACATGCATATGCCAACAGTGACCATTTCAAATAGAAGCAAAGTCTCTCAAAACCATATATTAAGTATTAATTTGGCACCATACATTTAAATTAAATATTAATTTGGGTAACTAAGCAGTGTGTAACAACATCTAGTACAGATAAAAGTGTTTAATTATTTGACTGCTTTGGAGAGGAGCATTTGTGTTTATCTTATGAAGGATCTTCTGTTTCCTGTCTTTTGCCATTTTGAAATCTTGGTGAAATATTTTCTCTGTTTTCTTTAAGCTACACATTGATTTTTGAATGTAACGTGTCAATACGTTAGCTTTGTATTTACCTCTTGATTTATACGTTAATATTCACTTTGAAATAGTTAGATGTTTTGATATGTTCTTCTGGAGATCTTGGAAAGCTATTAGGAGATAGTAAGAGTGTTAGTAACTCTAAGCTAAGTTACCATTGTCTTCCCAGCAGAGTCCAACTGCTGCTCAGTAGTATATTATTAAACCCTGACACAAGTACTTATTGGCAAAGCTCTACTAGAATGGGTATAGCTTAGAAATAATACTTATGTGGCTGCAATTTATGTACTACAGATGCAGTTGAAGTTTTTTATTATGTCAGTTCAGATTTCTGATTTTGGCCTGATTAGCTTCAGTTTTTATACTGGGAAAGGGAATATAAGACAGTGTTTGTTTAGCAAAGTTATTTGGAAGGTACTGTAAATGACTATTAATGTTTTCTATCTTTAAAGGTAAACTAAAATTAGTTTTCAATAAAGTATGTCTTTGTTGTTGATGATGTTGCAGTACTGAGGAAGTTGAAACCACTCAACTTTGTACATGTCTTGCAGTTAGACTGTTAACCTAACTCCGGCATTATTATTATTAGCCATGTAGTTAAAAAAGAGAAGAGAAAGGAAAAGAAAGTTCCTTTAAGATTGAAATTGCAGCAACAAGTTATGTAAGATCAGTTTGAAACCATCTCTTTAAAACCTTTTAAGGAAGTATCTTCTGTATTGCTATGAAATGTAAAGATACCAACTTTTCCCTCCGTGCCCTCACTTCTATCTTGCAGCTTCAAAGTTTTACTGCTGTTTGCCGTATTGATTTTACCTGCTGTCTCTTGTAAGAATAACAGAAATTCCGCTCCTGGAGACAGCTTGCGAAACAAAGTTTGCATACTTGAGACATTGACTCGGAGCTTGGTTGATAGCGTGCCTGTAGGAGGACGTTTGTTTTATGATTACGGGTGTGTCTATTTGCTGTGTTTGAAAATTAATACCTACAAAATGTTAAAGCAGTGACTTTTCAACAGCTGAGTGATGTGAAAAGTTGCTGTGACTTTGATTTGCTTCCTGCTCAGGTCATCACCACCGTTTAGCTGTAAAGAGCTACGATAAAAAGATCCTGGGGATTTTTGTTTGTTTGAAACCTTGTGGTAAAATTAGTATCTTCCTACTTATTGCTGTAATTAGAGTGGAACAATTCCCGTGCTGCTCGGGTTTCCCAGTGGGAGATCCCCATTGCGAATTCCCAGGCAGCAGGTGGCTGCTGCAGGTGTGCTGCTCGGAGTGCTGCCTGCTCCCGTGTAAAGATGGCCAGTTTTAGTGTCTGCTCTGCCTGTCTGGCCGCCTGGGCGTGGGCACGGCATCATTTCTTCTTTCTGCCTTCAGCAGCTGTTTGCTTATGTGCTGTTGGGTAAGAAGACTGAATTTGGTTCTAAATCAGGGTATTTCCAGTTGGATTGCGTGCAGTTACGTGACCGGATGACGTGTTCCGCAATCAGCTGGGTAGCAGAACAATGGGCAGGAGAGGATGGCAGGGATGAGTGGGTGGCTCTGAAGGTTGGTGCAGCTCTGCTCAGATGGGTAAGATTTTCAGATGCTTCCTGGCTGGCAGGAGAACATGGAGACTGTAACATTAGAGGTCATCCAAGACCTGTCAGTGGGACTATTCCATCCCAGGTTGTGACACTAACGCTTGACTTCACCACTAGCACAGGAGGAGTCACTGAGGTCTGCACAAGTGCAGATAATGCAGTCATGGAGTGTCCTTGGTACAGTGTACTGTAGACCCTGGTGCAATCTGCTGTGAATTGTTTGACATGAGATGCATGGAGATGTTTTCTGTTTTATAACACAGACTTATAGTCACACTTGGTTTTCTTTCTACTGTAGATGGGTCTTGAGCAGATCTGTATCAGCTAAGGAATTTCTGGAAGATTGTCCTACTGATATTTGTAAAATAAAACAATAGCATAATATGAAACCCAGAACTTATATTTGAATCTAAAATGTGATTTCTGACATCTGGTCTTCCACATTATTTAAATAGTCTTCCAGAGTCTTTGGCTCTGGAAATGCACATCATATTTATGTGCCTTATAGCTGTGTAGGTTGTAACAGAGAATTACAGCACAGTGACTTCTGATACTGTGCTTTCTATTTTGATTTTAGTATTTGAACTAGAATGTTATCAAGTTAATTCTTCAACTAGTATGAATTGTACGTGACTCAGTGAAATGCTGTAGTGCCATGGAATGTTTTCTGGCTTGATTTGTAATCCTTTCTCATCTACCACCTCAGGAGTCTAGTCTGCACTGATCACTCTTGGGAATCCTTGCTCAGCTGACAGCTAGTGTTGACATCTCTAGACATCTGTCATCTCTCAAAGGGTTTTTTGTTGGCAAAGTGAAGAATGGAAGCCACTTAAATAATAAAACTGTTAATGGAGTGCTTCAAATTATTCTGAAACAGTGTCGCTAAGGTCAGACCCATAGAATTATTTTAAATTCAAAATGAAGCTTGGGATGAGAGTTTTTTGATGAAATGGGCTATGAGTCTACTGTATACTCCAAGGGAACAGACATGGAAGAAGCCCCAAGGAAAGTGGTGGGTGGTGGAGGGAAGGACACGGTTACTGATGGTTGAATTTTGCAGTTTTGTTTCTCTTTTGAAGATATTGAGCATTACTTTGGCAAGAGGTATAAAACCATTTACCTACTCTGGTTTATGCCTTGGAAGATGAGTTAGAGCCTTCTGCTTCCAGAATTTATAAATTGAAAAGTGCGAGCTGGAATGCACCACACAGACAAAGCTTTACTACCCAGTTATTGCTCACTTCCTCAGTGGGTTTACCTTTTTTAAGCAAAAGCTGCCATTGTGGACAGAAATGATAAATTGACATGTGGATGCCTGACTTGTTGGGCCTTACTGAGCTTTCCGATTTAGCTGTTTAACTTTGCTGGACCTCCATGTGCAAGAGCTTCCTGAAGCCTTTGTGGGGGCTGATGACTTCTAGAGGCTTGCTTTTCGCAGATAAATGTGTGGATTACAAGTGCTTAAGAAAATGAGTAAAATCTACTCTTGCTTCATTCTATAGAAGGATAACTCATGTTATCTTGGTGTGGCTAGAGAAAGGGGAAAAGCTATACAAACTCCTTTCATGCAAATTAAATAATGATTTCTATGATGCTTCGTGTAAATTTAGGGAGAGTGTTTTTGGTCAACGGTGCACAGTTGGATGGTATTATTATTGACTGAAGTCTGTCACTAATGAAGGCTGTTCACAGTGTCAAATTAAGTTCATAGTGTCATTTAACCATGAATTACTCTTTTGGAAAGATACTGCCAGCACAGCTAAAATGTGCCCCGCTGGGTATCCCTTTCTCAAATCTGTTATGATTCTGTACTGCTCAGTGGTGAGCAGTTGAATAGCAATCTACTTTTGGCCTTTTTTCTGGGTTTGGTTTCTTTTCCCCTTGCAGAAACTGAATAATAAGTGCAGTAGAGGTTGAACACTCAAAAAAACCCCCGACCCTGCTTATTGTGTCAGGACTGTGCACTGACTGAATTCCCAGCACTACCTATATGGATCATGCATGTGAAAAGGGCACATTAATTGCAGGACTGACTCACAAGGGTATTGAACACCCGTGTCCCCCAGACTGCAGTGGGAACTGCGTACCTACGTACTCTGTGGGCACACCTGGAGCAAACACTATTCCCTGCAATATAACCCTCTTCTTAAGCTTTTAGTCGTAAGATAGTACTCCTGGCTGATGAGGTGCTCGCATGGAATTTCCTTGAGGCAGCCCAGTATCTGTCAGTGTTTCTGAAAGGGGGCTGCTGGGTATGTGCTGGCAGGACACTGGGTGAACTTCATTGCTTTCTAACTCACCCGGACACTCTAGTTGCTCGTCCTTGTAGTTTGGTCCACAAGCAGCAATAAAGTAAGTCGCTTGTGAGGTGGAGGTTGACAAGACGTGCCTCCTGTGGTACCGGAGCACGCAGTGTCCACGTGCAGGCCGGGCTGCAGCTGGAATGACCCAGCTGCCCATGTCCCTGTAACTTGCCCAGCCATCAGCAAAAGGACAGCTGGAAATGGGGTCTTTACACTAAGGTGTCAATGCGGTGGAAATGTGCAATACAAGGAAGATTCTGAATAATCCCGGGGAATATATGGACCCTCAAACAAACACAGAGTTTTCATGTTTGGTTCAAAATCTGCTTTTCCAAAAGATATGAAGCCAAAATAGTGGCTGAGCGGTTATAACCCAAGATTTACACAACTTATTAAATGTTATTTGCAGTTTTTTAGGTTCTCTTCTCTGTTCCTGTATTCATTTTGCTTCCTGATTTGTTTCATTGGACAAAAGAATGTGCTACAATTTGACTGGATCACGTTTCCCAGATGACTGAGCCATTATTATAAACAAATCCCCTTGTGTATAAACTAGTGAGTATCCTGTGGCAATGTCTGCAGAGTACGTGTTTGGCTGGGTACAGCAGAATCGCTTGAAGATAATTTAACAGGTAACTGTTGCTCAAGTACTGTAGGTTCCATATAGAAAATAAAGTGGGGCACAAAGGCTTTTGTATTTCTGTGCTTAAAAGATCAGCAGTATTTTTCTTATATTGTTTACATATGGGGGGGTTTTGTTGTATAAACAACAAAATTCAATAAATGCCTGTTTTATTAGGATGCAGTTTTAACTTGGAAGGGAAAAAAAAAACCCAAACTCAAATAAAACCATTAAAGCTGTATTTCATTTCAGGAAAAGCTGGTCCATCTGAGATGGCTGCTGTTTGAATACTTTTCAAAATGGAGTTACATGGTGCAGTACATGTTGATTAGAGAACAGCTACAAACTCAGCCACAACAGAATCGCTCACTTTACTTGTTGGGGCAGCACAGCAGAATTTTGTTGACGTATCAAGCATGCAAAAACACAGACAGACTAACCCACTCCTAGAAAATAATCCCGTATTTTTGCCAGCCTCCCAATTTCATTATGCAACTTGTGTAATAGATTGTAACCTGAATACATATTAACTTTTTGTGCTTATTGACTTAACTTTGTAATGCTGCTGATGCAAGATAAAGAAATAGCAAGTCAATAACTCTGTTAAGCTGAAAGAGGGATCCAGAATTGGAGTGGAAGGGACTGCAGCACTACCAGCCAAATAACACTGGGGAAAAGTGAAAGTTGGATTAACACGATATAATTAAGACTGAAAAGGGAAAAACAGAACCCTGAAAAGTGAAGAACAGAATATTTAACTAAAACAGCCAAGCTCTGAAAACATGTACAGCTCATTGCTTTAAATACAGATGTTCCAGAAAGCACTCTGGGATGTCAAGAGTTTTAGGACTAAGTTTGAAGAAGTGAGATGACAACCATGACTGTTTTTAGCTTGTTCTGAGCAGCCAGGGTAGCACTTGTGAATATGGTCATAATTCAGGTTATTCAAGAAATATTCATTGTCATCAGTTCACCATGTTAGACCTTACTCTGTCTTTTCCTTTTAACTAAGGCATAAATAATGGAATTTGGAGGAGATACAATGCATGATAGAGCTGGCCCTCAGTACTAGAGGATAACTTTGGAAAAACCAGGTACTGGACAAAGAAAATAAGTACCAATCTCAGACTTATGATTTTGCTTTCTGTAAGCCATGCAAATGAGACAGTGGGTTCGGGATTTCTATTTTTTTTTTTTAAGTATGTTGAGGTGGGATCAGTCCAGACTCCATTCAGCTCCTGGAAACCAACACTCTATATTAAACTCCTACTATTTAAAACCTGCCATCTAAAATACGTATTGATTAAACAGTTTAGAAAAGGACAGCTTCTTCTGGAGTGTCTGAGATAGATCATGAAACAGTCTTCTGCAGAAAGATCTGCAGCACTGAGCAAGAATCCCCTGATCTGTTGTACCATAAATGGTCACCTCAAGGCAGTCCAGATGTGGAGGGAAGTGGACATAGATGTGTATTTCTGACTATTGATGATGAGATTGATGAGCCAGAGAGGAGAGTGTTGTTCTTGCTGCTGTGGCCCAGCAGGAAGTGCTGTGAGGTGCTTGCACATGTCCAGTGTTCTAAGGAGTGGCAGGGAGGTGGGGATTGATTGATTTTGCAGAAACAGAGAACACTTGCTAGAGTTCTCTTCTGTGTCCTTCCTTTTCCTCTTCTTTGCTGTGTTTTTGATGAAGGTGTTTTTCTTTACCTGCTTTGGTCTTGGTTTACTGTTAGCATTAGGATTTTGCAGGTCTGGGAATTAAAATAAAGTTAGTACTTTAATGACCATAAACAGCCTTCAACAGATATTTTTTATTGCGGTTACATTCTTGCTCTTCAGGCGTAAAGAAACTTGTCTTTTCACTATATGGGGTGTATTTTTTACGAGGTATATTTTTTCCCTGGCACCTTGCAAAGCTTGCTTGCCATGGGATGTGTATAAGAAAACCATCATGTTGAGAGCTTAGAGAATTAGCCTTTGTTAATACCATTCCTAGAAGATGACATTTCAGGTGAATACATAAATAATTCACCTCTCAGAGGAGTTGTTTCTGCAGTGAGGGTTGAGAGAGTGGGTGAGTAGTATTAGTAGTAAGAATTGTACTTCCAGCCAGCGGGAACCTGTCCCCATCTTTGTCAGGGTAATGCCCTTAGACAAGGTTTGTAGTGAAGCTTTCTTAAGAATGATGGACAATCCAGCCACAAAATTTTTCAACTAATCTAATTTATAAGACTAGATCCTGACAATTTGGCATTTATTAAGAGAGCATGCAGGAATACAGTGGGAGGTACAGCTTGAAATATGAGGTGTGTGTTAGGAGAAAATAGAAATTTGCATACATACACTTAACATTTCAAGAACTGATCTTATCTCATCTGGCTCTGTTGGGGCAGAAGAATGTCCCAAGATGCATGGTCAGCACGGACAGCATTTAACAGGCTTATTTATATAGACAGGGAGTGAAAATTCTCTTGCAATATTGCATCTTTAAAGCTAGGGCTTCAACCCTTTTGAGTCCTTTCCTAGGCAAGTTAGCCTGCCAGGGCTTTAAGAGTGTTTTGTGGCTCAGGCATCCAAAGACTTCAGGCCCAGGAAGAGCAAATGGGCATAAAGAAAGAGAAGCAGGCTGGTGTAGTGTCAAAACATTCTGGTTTAGTGTCAGTGCAGTCACACCAGTATTTGGTGGCACAGGTATGAAAGACAGAAAAAAGACACCCCCTTACATCCATCCAAGCACCTTGTTTCCTTCCAGACTTTTTAGAAAGTCTTGATGAAAAATATGGCACAGCAGACAGCTCTGCAGGGCAGTCAGGGGTTTGACCTTGTGTATTCACAAATCACAGGCTGCTGTCATGTGGCTTTGTGTGACAGCTGTCTGTTCTGTCACACTTCCAAACCCTGAATTCAGACATCTGAAATTGCTGTTGTACCCCTCTGCCTGCCAGTGTAAATAACTTCTGTTATTCCCTTTTCCCCATTCTTCTCAATTGTTTTTAAAAAGTTAAGGTGTTGGGCTAACTTTATCTGCTTTCTGTGCCGCCTTTTAAGCATAAAGCTTATGTGTCCAGAATTTGGTTCTGTAACTGCAAACTGTAATAAAGTAACTGACCTTGAAAAATATGTAGAAAACCAAGCAGTAGTTACAGAGATGCCAGAATTCATCTGAAAACATTAAATTATTTATAAATAATTCCTAAAAACTACTTGAACAAAATCGGTTCCTCCAGAGGACAATGAGGGCAAGACATTCAGCTGTTGCTTCCACTGTGCTTTCCTTAAGAGCTAAGATGCTTCCAGCTCCTCTCGTACTTGCCTTATTACTTGATGGCCTCCTTTTCATTCTTGCCTTGAAGTATCTCAGGTCCTTGAGCCTGCCTCACTTCTGACACCTTTTTTTGATTAAAGCAAAACTGTAAGGTGCCTTTTTGTTCATTCCTTTCACTTTCTGGAAGATAGATGGGAATTGAGGGATACTTGGCCCTGTCTCCTTCTGTGAGTAAGCTTTCCTGCTCCTCGTGCAGTGCTGCTCTGAGCTCCCTGCTGGATGCAATAGCCATTGATTCTGATGCTCTTCTCTTGACTCATGGTGGCATGTGAAATCATCTGTCCTCTTGGGGTTAGGTGCTGACAGATCATGGGAAAGGAAAACAAATCCTTGTCTGGTGAGAGATTCTGCTTGTGTTATCTCAGTTTATGGTGCGAAAGGCGTGACTTTAGGAAGTAAATGCACAAACTCCACAAGGTGCTCTGTATCCAGGGCAGAGCTTACAATGGGTCGAAGGTGCTGAGATACCATATTGTTTCTCTGCTGACACTTGGGGTGCTGGATGTTTCCATTCTAGCAGTGCTACCTGTAAATGGCTTATATTCCAAAGAACACCAAAACCAGTCAGATAAACCAGACAGGGATGAAACAAAAGATTAGCATTTTGTTTAAAGCATGGAAGTCAATCTATGAAAGTAACATGGAAACAGGGTCTCTTTCCTTTGTTTACCCTTCTGCAAATGTTTGCTTAGGAGCAATAAGAGTTAATTGTCAAACTTTACAATGTAGTCAGAGATTTTCTCATAAAATGTATAACAGACTCTGCCCAGATGGCAAATGCTGATATGTAAATCTAAAACATGAAAATTTCCATTGGGGGCCAGATGGTGGCTTAATGTGAATTGTTTAACATTTATGTTTATCTTATTAAAAGTGCCTTTATATGTCCAAACTAAGCTATCAGTGTGATTGGAAGAGCATATCACTAAAAGAGCATATCACTAAATGAACAGAAAAATCCAACCATCAGTACAAGGCACCTCCTGCTTACATGGATCATGGGAAAGCAAAGCATGTCGTCTGTTGAGGGAAGTTGTTTCTCTGTCTTCAAAATTGCAAAGAAAATACTATAACCAAAATCAAATCACTGTGTGGCTACTTGGGAAAAATCTTAAACCCATACCATTTTCTCTGAAGTTAAAAATGTTGGACAACAGTAACACACAAGTTGAATCCCATAACGTATTTGCCCTTGGCCTGGGCGTTGGTGTTCGGAGGGAAAGAGCTGAGCTCCAGGCGAGGGGGAAGCACCGCGGCTGCAATCCCCCCCCCCGGGCACAGGCCTGGCTCTTCCTCACGGCCCCTTGGCTCTGCCAAACCCATCATTTCCTCTGATGCAATCCAAGGAGTTGCTCAACGGAGGGAAGAACAAGCGGGCGCTTGTGGAGGCTGTCACATGAGGCCGTGCCTTTGCAATAAATGTGTCTGATATTCAGGGAAGTGGTCAGCCTGGCTCTGAAGGGCAGCGGCCAGCTGTGGGTCAGGTGAACCTTTCACAGGACTCTGGGTGCATGTGTTCCAGTTGAGGTGCCAGGGAGGCTTTCTGAGACCAGCACGTCGTGTCGAGGCATCTGAAAAGCAGCGGGTCGCTCTCGCACAGGAGAGGAGAACAGCTTTTAATAGCTTTAGTTCAAACACTCTGGGTGTCAAGTACGCAGTTACTGTTGGGATACTTTCACAGTAGATGGGGAAAGTTGCTTCAGTGAGGAACCTAAAGTAGAATGCCTGCCTGTGTGGGTACCTGTGCGTGTGCCTGTGCTGGTGTTCGACAAAGCAGGGAAATAACTTAGAGAGGAAGGCTGGGAGGAGGCTAAAGGAACAAAATTGCAAAATGTTTGCTTTGTACTGCAAGGGTTTTTTTAAGAGTTCTTGGCCATTGCCTCGTGCTTGTGGTTCTGATTCATTCCTTAGTGAATCACTGGTCAGTGTTGACTCCATTAACTGTGACCTGACGCTTTGGACTAATGACCAGAATATTTTTTTTTCTTGAATAGGGCAGTATTACTAAAGGTATTGACTGAAATTACAGATAAGTGTTAAGTGGCAGGTTAATATTTAAATCTGTTATTTAAATTCTGTTAGATACTACATATCAGCATATTGACCAGAAGAGCACTTCCTCCATGTAGCCCATTTACACTAAGAGTAATTAGTTGAATTGTTATTCAAAGTTAAGACTAATATTGCTGTATTTATCTACAGCCTTTCAAACTGAAAATAGGAGGGCTCTTTTCCAGTTACATGGTGGTAACAAAAATAAAACAACTCTTCCTTTTGGTTTTAAGTGTCACTAGCACAACTGATGCCTTAGGTTTTAACTTCTGTACTTTTCAAATCCTGTATTGCCTATTGTGTAACTCTGAAGTTTCTTACAGCTTGTTTGCTGCTCTCTTAGGCCAGACAGACACAACAAAGCTTCTCTGAGCTTGCTATTTAAGGACACTCGGGCTGTCCGAGGCCTAAAGGTGGAAACTAGGACCAGGAGAGAGGTGGAGAAATGGAAGAGAGCTAAAGTTTTAATTGGTGAATTTATGCTGATATGCAAATGGACCAAACCTATAACAGTGTAAAGAACTCGTGACCTGTTGTCCATCTTGGGGTCCATTTTATGGAAGCAGCCTCCGGCTCCCCAGGGTGTACCTTGAAGGCCCTTCAAATAAATACCTACCTTTATTCCCTTACTCTTGTCTAGTCTCTGTTTCTAGGTGACTGGAGAAGGCAGCACAACAACTAAATAAAATTAAAAAGATGCTCCAAACAAGCGTTGCCCTCCAGGGTAGAGCATGACACTGTTTCGCAAAGCTCAACTCTTTGCCAGAGATAAGACGCTGACCTAAATACGGTCCTTTGAAAAATGGTGGCAGGAGCCAATCAGTGCTGTCATATTTATCAAACAACAGCTCGGGATCCTGGCAATGCTGAGAAGCAGGCAAGCGTATTCATTGAAAAAAGAAGCCTGGTGCCTGAACTGCCTGCTGCCACACGCCCCGAGGCAGTGGTGTACAGCCGCAGCATTTTCTTTGGTCAGCTGAGGTCTTTGGAGACATCTCATCCCAGAAAGGAGGCAGCACCCAAAGCTGCTTACTTCAATAATGAATATGGCCAGTAGAATGGCTGGCAGTTATAATAGCTGGGTCTTCTGTTTTTGTACTAAGGCTACATGGATTTTCTTCTTAAGGAAAATGTGTTTTGCCTTCTGTAGCTCTTTTTTTTTTTTTGTGTTCACTTTTCTTTTTTATTATTTAACCTGAAACTGAGCACCAGTTCTGATATTCTTGTGCTGCAATCTGTTGCAGCTCATGAAGAAAACAGCTCTGCTAATTCACAGCTTTGTACGTTATACACACACAAGCACAAAAAAATCTTTTGAGTCACATTTTTAATGGTGCTTTATAAATGAATAATTCAGCAGTGAGCCCTAAAATCCAGATCCTGCAGTTTTATCCAGAACATATTGCAAATGCTCAGAGACTAGGAAACACTTTTGGATCTGCTGCAGAAGGAGACACTGAGCAGCTGGTAAACTACTGGCCCTTAATGAAGCTATACCATATTGCGGTATCTCCAATTACTGCAGAACTTAATTAGTTCGTTTTACCCTGCCAATCTGGAAAGACCAAACATTGTCTTGGGCAGCCACTGTAATAATTTCAGCTTCTTCATTGCTGGCCATTAAAGCTGAGTTTGGTCTTTCCCAGCAAGGTTTATTAAAAACATTTTAGATTTGGAAGTGTCTGCATTGTATTACACAAAGATATTTTATGTAACTACCCAATTTTAGTAAAAATACATTTTTTTTAGTTAGTAGAAGTTGTTCGTGCCACAGGAAATGAGGACACTGAATTGGTTTGTTCGAATGTGGACTTGGCCTAAAGCTTTTTGCCATACCTGTTGTACAGACATGATCATTTTAAATGGCAGCATGAGTTGGCATTCAGGTTACTTTGCTTCTCTATTTGGAAATAACCTCTAGAGTGAAGGGAATGTTTGATTTGATATGATATGATGGCAAAAAAATTGTATCTTGGATGTAGAGCTGCTGAGTGAATCAGGAAGGTTCTGTTTAAATGAAATGCAGTGTTTGGTGTTAATCTGATGAGGATGCCCAACACTGAACATTATTTTCACATGCTGCCTTGAAGGGTAATTTTAAGCATAATGAAACACGATGTAAAATCAAAAACTTCCAGGCACCAGCTAAATGGTTGGCTGGTTGGTTGGTTGGTTGGTTGAGAAATGTGGCTACCAAGTAATAAAATTTTGTATCAGCAGGCATACAAATTGATACGTTTTGAGTGTTAGGTTTTCTTCATAGGAGAAAATACTCTATAGACTTCAGCCCTAAAAATATTGAGTATTTGAACAGCAAAAAACTAAAATAAAAGAATCTACTAACCCCCTTGCTCTACTCCCCCAATAAAAAACCCCAATGCAATAAATTAAAAGTAATTGTAGACAAAGCAAATAGTATTAAACAATTGCTTTTCCCTAAATAGCAGAATTTCATTTGTCTCCTGAAACACTACAGGTGCAAGGGTAGCTGATTTCCAAGAAATCTAGGTCATTGTTAGCTGTCTGATAACCATGGGCTCTGTGATGAGCCAGGGGCCAACTGGTTAACAGTATTTGAGACCCTGCGACCACTGTTTGTACTCAGCTGCTCCAAACCAACCACATCTAGAACATCAACACAGACTAAGCTTTAAATTACAAATTTTTTAGTAATAGTCTTAATAATTGTCTTTAGTGCTAGTGATGTTATGTCTCTTGGTGTCTTTGAAACCAGATTCTCTGCCATCTCCGAAGCTCTGTTCTGCTGATCTTTAGGATTAACACCAGAACGGAACATTAATATTCCAAAATGCATTTTGCAGTATGGCTGTTATAGTTTCTTCAAGAAGCCTCCATCATGTTTTTTAGTCATCTTTTGCAGTTTTATGAGCTCATGTGAAAAAAAATTTACATGGTCAAACTTTTCAATTTCTCTTTTCTCCTAAAAATTACTTTCTTTGTGACAATTTCATTCTGTATCGTCATATTTTCTATGAGGTAAGTCAAAAAAGAAGAATATGTTTATCCTCTGGCTAGTTCCTTTATTACCTTACCAATTGTAATAAATTCTTGGTTTCTGTGAGCCTGTGTGTGGGCCCCAGAAACCAAAGCACCAGGTCATGCACTTCAGAAAGGTCATATAGAGCCGTATTTTATTTTGGTAATTTTGTAGGATTACGAGAATAAGCTTCAGTTATATGAGTATACCCATTTGACAGAGATGAAAACCTTTGCTGTTCTAAACCAGTGCTGCTGGGGAGGAACTCGCTTAAAAAACCACTTCTGTTGCAGGACATGAACTTGATCGACATCCTTTGGAGGCAAGACATCGACCTTGGGGCAAGACGTGAAGTCTTTGATTGTAGTCAGCGACAGAAGGAGTATGAACTTGAGAAACAGAAGAAACTTGAAAAGGAAAGACAAGAGCAGCTCCAAAAAGAGCAGGAGAAGGCCTTGCTGGCTCAGCTGGAGTTAGACGAAGAGACAGGTGAATTTGTTCCTGTGCAGCCAGCTCAGTGCGCTCGGTCAGAAAATACTGAGCCAGCCGCTGTTTTCTCCCAGGTAAACTGCAGGGGTCTGAGTGTGTTCAACCCTTTTTCCTTTGACAGGAAGGCGTAATACTAGTGGCTGCCTGAAGTGAATTTGCATGCGTTGCTGTAATGGAAGATCCTCACTTACTCAAAGATGCAGTAACCTTTTTTCATAACTTTCCTATTTAGGCCACAGAGCCTTCAAAACCAGAAGCAGAGGCCTTGTCCTTTGATGCCTGCATGCAGCTCTTGGCAGAAGCGTTCCCATTTATAGATGAGCATGAGGTAAAAATGCACAGTACGGTGGTTTCATGGGTGGTCTCCCACAGGGTCAGTCTCATGTCTTCTCTGACTAAGATTTGTCTTCAGCATAAGACTAATTTGTGATCTGACTTTCCTCCTCAAGCTGGCGCCAGCTGGCATAAAACAGTGAATAGGCTTGAGCCTCGTTTTAT
>VYZQ01029539.1:23402-68550 GCA_013400655.1 Mystacornis crossleyi
AGGCTTGGGCCCCGTTTTTATTTATTCCATTATTTACAAAAAAAAAAAAAAGCTTTTCGTAAGAAACACTTATCTGTTCTGCAGAAATGCTAGAACTCCAAAAACTAGATTTTTGCTTTGGAAAATGCACGTCTGGTTTTTTGAGTGGGTTGTTTAGTTACCATTGTTTTGTTTAGCTTTTTAATTTTTTGTTTAAACCTTTCAGGCTTCTTCAGCTGCATTTCAGTCACTGGTTCCTGCTCAGGTCAATAGCAACCCAGCCTTCATTTCTTCTGATCAAACTCAGCCACCTGAATCCCCTGATCTAGTTCCACCCACTGATGCAGAGAATATGCAGAACATAGAGCAAGTTTGGGAGGAATTATTGTCCCTTCCAGAGTTACAGGTTAGTATTATAAGCACCTGAAAAACAAAGCATGATATTTTTGGAGGACTATAGTATTCTGGAGAAGGCAGTACAATAGCATCTGAACAGATGGTGATCATGACTGGTGCAAGACACCTGTAGGGTGCTTATAACTCAATATAAACTTTAATTTTTTCAAAAAGAGTATCTTGAAAAACATGTAGAAAGAAGGAAATGAGTTGTTTATGGGTAAGCCTTAATGAAACCTCTCAGTCAGAACTTCCTCCTGTTTAGCAAGCCACTGTTTGCCTCTGTGTGCAACTTGTTACAGCATGATCCCAGTTAAAGTTCAGCTGCTCAAAAATGGACACTTCTGACTCATGGATCTACAACAGGAATTGTTTTCACAAGTGTTACTGTAAATGTTGGGAGGGTTTTTGGTAGTGTCTGATGGTGTGAATATGATTAGTTTTGCATTTAACTTTCATCACGGAAAAGGTTTTTTTTCAAGCTGATAATAGAATATATATTGAGATACACAAAAGAGTCAGGTATATTTATATAAATGCTGTTTACGTATATATATTCAGTAAGAACAACTTGTGTAATGTACATGAACTGGATATTTCAAAGGAACAAAAAAATCTCTTTGCTAATAAAGAGGATATGTAGGGATTTTTATCCTATCCTTATATTTCTATTTTCCTTATATTTGATTATCAAATTGAATAAATTAATTTTCAAATATAATACTGTAGAATGTCATCATGCTTTCCAGCATGATGCTGCTCTGCTTTATGCTATTAATACAATAGAGGATTGCTTGGTGCAGTGCCCATAAATCTGAATCATATTTCAGAAAAATAAAGTGAAAATTTGCAGGAACTGAGTTTTTCCTGCCACTCTACCTTTTCCCTTCCTCTTTTTATATTTTTTATATTTTTCTGGTTTTCTGACCTGATTACTGTGTTAGGCTTAAAGGACCCACATAAGTAATGAGGGCAACTGGCTGTGAAGAGGCAGCAGTGATGGTGAAAATACATTAAGAAACAGAACCAAAATAATTTATTGCAGTAATTCTGAATAGTAAGTGAATAATTTGCTGGGGGGAAAAAAGATAATTAAATTGAGGGCACTGCCTTTTACAAATTATGTTCAGAGAAATGGAGGAATAGAGCTCTCACATTCAAAATCTTAGCTTAAGCCTTGAACAACCTCTATTTAAGTAATCAGTGTGTGGACCCTTCTTAAGAGAAACAGAATGATTTTGGAAACTACCTAATTCCTGGGGGGCCAGCAGGCCTGCTTATTCGAGCTTCAGTTAAGCAACTGCCACCGCATTGGAAAGTTGTTCTTGTAGCCAGCGAAAGCCCATCAGTGGAGCAATCTGATGCTCACCCTGGTGTTAGCCAGCTGAACTGAAGTGGGTTTGCCGGGCTCCATGTTAGTACTCTTCTTACTTCACCCAGAATTACATTGCTCTCCACTGAACAGCTGCTTCATTCAGTAAATCCAAGAAGAATCTTGGTTTTGAGGAACCATGACATGAAATTAATAGCGCTAGAAGTAATTGTTTGGTATAAATGCTCATTAAGTCTCCCTGAGGAGCTCTACATTTCTGCACCCGTGCCATTCCTAGCAGTGGTGCTCGTGAGAAGTTCAGACCTGGCAGCTCCAGGACCCACACTAGCAATTACCAGAACAGGAGGGCTCCGTGCAGGTTCCATAACACTTTGGAATGGGTGTCTTCAGCATCTTGCTCTGAGATTCAGAGGCTCTGCTCTCTTAGTCAGAACAGCTTTGTCCAGAACGAGTTGTGCTGTGCTCTTGCTTCGGTATCTGTCATCTTCCTCGATTGCCTCTCCACAGCACAAGGGTGCTGTAGTCATCTAGACTGCAGCAGTGTTATAAAACCCCTTTGTGTCCATGTTGATTGCTATTTAGTGCTTGTGGGTTGTAGAAAAGGGGTTTATCAATTGGAGATGTGTTGCTCACCTTCTCCCTTGCATTTCCCATCTAGTGCCTGAACATCGAAAATGATAACCTGGCTGAGGTGAGCACAGTCACGAGCCCTGAGCCCAAGCCAGCAGAGACGCACAACAGCTACAATTACTGCAGCTCATTACCCATGCTGAAAAAAGAACTTAACTGCAGTCCAGATTTCCTGCATGGTATGGAGGGCTCCTTTCCGGGCATTTTGCCACCAGAAGACACTAGCCAGCTGAGTGTGAACTCTTTAAATGACACATCCCCTTCAAACCCTGATTTCTGTGAGGATTTCTACACCACCTTTATCGATACAAAGGCAGACGGTGATGCAGCAGCAAGGAACACTATCGGTCAATCACTGGCAGAGATTCTAAGTGAACCTGTTGATCTTTCTGACTTCGCACTGTGTAAAGCTTTTAATGGCAGCCACTCAGGGACCAGAGCAGAATGTAACGATTCCGACTCTGGTATTTCACTGAACGCGAGTTCCAGCGTAGCATCGCCGGAACACTCTGTGGAATCCTCTGCCTATGCAGAAAAGACTTTGGGTTGCAGCGATTCTGAAATGGAAGACACGGATAGTGCTCCTGGAAGCACGCTGCAGAGCAGGGCTAGCGCGTACTCTTTGCACCTCCAGGATCAGGGGTTTTCTTCCTTAGGGCCAAACACTCAAACGCCAGGTTTGCTGTGCACAACCACACCAAAGAAAGAACCCCCTGCGGCTCCTGGCGAACCCAAAGCTCCATTCACAAAAGAGAAACCTCCAAGCCGCCTTGAAGCTCATCTCACAAGAGATGAGCAAAGAGCACGAGCTCTGCAGATCCCTTTTCCTGTTGAAAAAATCATCAATCTCCCTGTTGCGGACTTCAGTGAAATGATGTCTAAGGAGCAGTTCAATGAAGCCCAGCTTACGCTTATTCGAGATATACGCAGGAGAGGCAAGAACAAAGTGGCTGCTCAGAATTGCCGTAAAAGAAAACTGGAAAATATAGTAGAACTGGAGCATGATTTGAGTACCCTCAAAGATGAGAAAGAGAAATTGCTTAAGGAAAAAGGAGAGCATGACAGGAGCCTTCATCAAATGAAAAAGCAATTCACCACCTTGTACCTTGAGGTCTTCAGCATGCTACGTGACGAAGATGGAAAGCCTTACTCTCCCAGTGAATATTCACTGCAGCAAACTAGAGATGGCAATGTCTTTCTTGTTCCTAAGAGCAGGAAGTCAGGGACTAAACTTTGAAGGGCAGTACAGCTGGCTACTGTTCTCTAAGTTACTATTTTTGTATCATTATCATGATAATTTTTACTGTGAGGTGGAATGCAGAATTAAGTAATATTTGTCAAGTAAGTCTATGCAATGATAATTTTAAAGTTGTTAATTAGTTTATGGAAGATGAAAGTTGAAAATTAATCGTAATGCAGATGGGAGTATACAAAATTTTTAATCTTTTATAACAGACATTTCCTTGTTATAGCACCACTTTGACTAGTTTCCATATATATGTAAATATTTAAATATGCCATATTTATATACTGTTCCTCTCTATTGTTATATTCATAGATTTATTTGATATATATATATAAATGATTTTAGCCTTCTAAATATAATTTCTTGCAAGACAACCAGGATGGCTTCTGATATTTTTTATAAATATGCAATAGTGTTTCCCATTTTTCTTACACATTTATATTTAATATATTAATTTAGTATAAAAGTTGACACTCAGTGTTTGATTTTGCTTTATCAGCTCATTAAACTTTTTTAACTCTACTTCACACACATTTATTTCCCTGAAGAAGAGAAATCCTCACTAATTTTCCAAGGCTAAGTCTTCCTGTAGCATAATAACCAATCACACAGCAGTCAGCATTACTAATGCTTCATTCAGCTTCATTTTAGTAACCTTTGGAAAGACCATGTAACACAAAGTTTCAGGTCTATGCTAAGCTTACAATTTTGTTTTCCTTGAACACTGTATAAATTTATGAGATCTCTTCTCCAAAGGCATTTAAAATCTGTCAAAGCATTGTCAGCATTATGCCTTTTTCCACCTAAAACTTCTGTATGCTTTTGAGCAATTCTAGAAATACACTACTGTGCCTCTGACTTCAATCAACCAGCATCACTTGTCCCTGCTGTTACTCTGGTGCTTGTGGAGAACTGCATCCTAGCAGCCAGCGCTGTTTGGAATCTCTGCTCACTGAATTGAAGACCTTTGTGGTGTTTAAATTATGATTTATAAAAGAATAAAAAATGGGCAAATAAATAGCATTGTTTTGTTTACTACTCAAAGGAACGCATCGCACTTGATCATTTTGGATTTTTTCCATACAGAAAATGCATAATTTGTAAGACATGTTGATCTGAACATTAAAAGTCCTATCTTCATCCCTGTGAAAATTCTAAAAGGCATGCTTGATCTGATGGGATTTTTTTTTCTTGCCACTGAGGATCTGTATAATTTTAGGAAATTATCTATTGCAACAGTATGCATAATGTTATTTAAGTACTTAAAAAGTTGTTTTGCAACACCTTATGGTACATATTTCTAAAATAAGGAAATGGAGATGTTGAGAAAGGGTAGAATAGGACCCACAAAGATGGTTTAATAATACAACAGGAGAAAGAGTTTAAAGAGGGATATCAGATTAGGAATCCTGCCTTCCATTAGCTCATTATTCACAAAGTTAAGAGTAATGTTAAGTAAAATGATACAGGTTGCTGCTGAATTCGGTCTTCATATTTTTATTCCCAAACTTAACTGTGCTGGAGTTACATCTCCATCAGAGAGCATCTCAGCTGGCTCTGAAAGCTAGAAGAGTAATTTTATATCATCTCAATTCCACATCATATCACTTTTTATGAACCTTTTGAGTGTCCTCAAAAGAAACTCCTGTGGATTGAGGGAGCAGAGACAGTATTGCTGTGAAAGGACTCCCGTGTCAGCTGTTCTGTGCTCCTTGCTTGCTTTCGTACATCACTCCAGTGACTGCCAGCCTTCTCACCTGAACAGCCCTAATTAGTTTGGCACCTGCAATGACGTAGGTACCAGCTTTGGTTTTCCCCAGATGCACTGAATGGCAGATAATCTTTTCCTGTTTGGCTGGCCACAGTAGCATCAGTCAGTGTAACTTCACAGTGAGCTTTTGGTTTGATTACCCCACAACTTTTGTCACCTTTTCTCCATCTTCTGTGAACTCATTTATCAGTTCTGAAGTAGCAGAGGCACGTGGTGCAAACACTCACCCCCCTGCTCTCCCTGCCCCTCTGCCTCGGCAGAGCAGGGGGAGGAAAAGCAGGGCAGTAACAGCTTCACCACAAAGGTAGGTTTGTTCCAGGGCAGTGGAGCACCAGGAACCATGACCCTATTGACTACATCCTCTTTAAAGGGCAGGGGTAGTGCCAAGTGCCAGGACCAGAAGTCTTTGGTGCTTAAACCTGGGACTAGCAGGTGTTCCAGCCCTACCTACCTCAAGAGAAAAAGATTTCACCAGGCTTCTCATACAGTTACTTGCTGCAGACTTTCAAGTGAGGTTCTGCCCCCCCAAACTGTCCGTGTTTGACACTGCAAATACAGAGGAGTCATGACAAAAATTCGGCTCAGATTTCCAGCACCTCACACGTGCTAGGAACCTGGTGCATCAAGTACTGACACCTGTGCTTTGGCAGAAGACACGGGGAAATGCAGCTCTAGGTGATCCAGCTTGCCCCTTGAGGCTGTTTACCTTAGGGACACCGACCTACCGTGTTAGCTGTGTGCCAGGCCGTCCCCCTGCCCCGTCCTTGGCACGCTCTGAATGCAGCAACACTGCTTGGAGCAAATAGTCAGCAACAGTGGTTGAAAACCTGGAGGCTCACTTTAATGGACTTCATTTGCTCTGGATAATTTAGCTGCTGCCTGGCTGTCCTAAATGAAAGCTCCTGCAGCAGCGGGGGCTATTGTCCCTTCTGATGCTGTTAAAATGTGCCTCCCAGGTTTGCCACCAGCACTGCTCAGGAAGGAAAACCCCAACAATTGCCAGGCCCAGGCAAGCACTAGGGAAAGGCAAGACACTGCTGCCATTTAAAGCAAGAGGACTAAGCCGTATTTGAGGATGGCAAGTTTAGAGCATAGGCATCAAGCAGAAAGCACACCAAGCCACGGCCCTGGAGGACAGTCTTTCAACACTGATACACAGTGACTCTTAAACACAGGCAGGGCTGATGGCACAGAGCACCTAAAGAGCTCCTGCGTTCCCCTTGCCGTTAACTGCGCTATCAAACGTCTGTCAGAGAAAATTCTACAGCTGCAATATAAATACTTTTAATTACAAATTGGCTATAAAACAGACACCTCAGTAAACTCCTGCCCTGCACTTCCATTTGTTCCCTAATTTGTTCACTAATGTGAAAGCCAAAGGCAAACAGCATCCTTACAGCCTTTGCAGGGGCTGTTGTTATTTGTACCAGCCGTTTGTCTAAAACATAATATAACGATACTCCTTCCGTTACCAAAACAAAAGTGCAACAACAAACCTGCAGTTAGCACAGCAGCCTCGGCTGAATTTACCAGGTGAAGAATCAGTCTAAAGTAACGCAGTCTGTGACAACTTGCATTCAGTTTAAACCAGTGTTCTTCACATCATCAACACAGTGAATGCTGCACTTGCATCGAAACACCCAACATCATTAAGAAAAAAAATTCCACGTTACTCATATATATAAAAGCATCAGATTGCAAACTATAACCTTCATTTTATTATTATTATTACTGAGGTACAGAGTACGTTCCCAAACCTGAGAGTAACTAGTGACATTGCCAAGTCTAAAGCATCACAATGCTGACCTCATACACTGACAAGCTGCCACGTGGAGACCATTTGCTTCTTGATTAAAACACGCAGTTTTAAAACTACTTAAGAGTAAAGCTGAAAAGCTGTGCTGAACCAAGATTTTTGGCTTGCAGTCCCAAGTTGGAAAGATGATCCTGTAAGAAAATGTGTTGAAATACTTCAAGACCACTTCCATGTTCTCCACAGCACTAAAAGAAGGTGATGCCAACGCGTTTTAGATTGTAAGTCATTTGACAATATACACTTTATTCTGATACAAAATTGAAATATTTTAACAATTTCAATCCATTATGGACTATACTGAAATTTTAAATTTCCATGCTATTTTAACTTGTTTAACCACAAGTTCTAAGATGTCAGCACACTAGCACCATTTCTCTTGAAGTCTTTGCCAGTTAAGATACCATTTTATTCTCTTTCCAATCTTGCGATATTATCTTCTACGTGAAGGCCATTTTTTCTTCTGTGGAGATACTTGGATTACTTTAG
Organism: Mystacornis crossleyi; assembly: GCA_013400655.1. NCBI lineage: Eukaryota > Metazoa > Chordata > Aves > Passeriformes > Timaliidae > Mystacornis > Mystacornis crossleyi. The sequence goes on from VYZQ01029539.1 coordinate 31,060, forward strand.
TTCAGGAAAAAGCTAACAGAGAGAGATGTCAACCTGTAGCACCCATAGCAGAAAAGAATCATCCATCAGATATCTGAATTTCAGTGACACTCAAGATCTTACATGCTCCACACAATTTAAGATACACACACTTGTCAGAGACCACATATTCATTTGTGAATATTCCACCTCAGTGTAGACAGTACACGAGAACATGTTAATGTCTTAAACACAGGAACCAAAGACAGCACGTCAGTACATCACACAGTCAATGCTTGAAAAGACTAGGAACCTCAAGTATTGAAAGGATATCAAAGTTAAGATGCTGTGTTTAATTTCAGTTTTCTGTAATAGCATAGTTATCATTTCTTCATCAATCTGGGCTGCTTTTGGGGAAACTCCCTACACTACCCAGGAGTACCATTTTTGTTATCAAGTAAATTTCTGTACAGCTGCAGCTTAGGGACCAATGCTTTGTTAGATTTGCATCTTTATATCCCCATTTACACCTGCTATTTTCAATTGAAGCCAGTAAGCAAAAGCAGCCATGAAACAACATTCCTAAAAGTGCCTCTTGGACAGAGATACACTTGACCAAGTACTCCCTTAGGAATGTGTTTCTTTTGGTCAAAGTTATTTCTGAACAAATTTGGCTATAACTGAATGTAAGCAAATTAGTCTAACAAGAGTGTTCTAAATCAAAGTGTGAAATTCTAACAGTGATTATCTATTTCTGTATGTGGTGCAAAAAAGACCTGTCCAGAGCACGGAACAAGTCTGCAGCAATGTGGAATCCTCTCATGTTGAGGAAAGGTAGAGCTCTGCTTAATACACAAGCTTAGTACCAGAATGCAAACTACAAAGTTTTTGTTAAAAATCAATTTTAAAACATTTTCAAAATTTCACTGTTGAAAAAAATCCAAAGACCACCACAAGTACAGGAGCATTTGCCCTCACCTGAGGGGCAATGCTGTTCCCCATTACCTGTTCCCGCACAGATGCCTTTGGGAGCTCTGCCAAGCAGAGAGAAAGCACACGTTTCCCACTTTTAGGTCAAAGCAAGCATGTTTGTCACCTCAGCAACAAGCTGTCTGGCACATTACACTAAGGCAACTGTGACTGCACTGCTGCTGTTTCAGATTTTGACTCAACCTTGGCTAAGCACAAATTTGAGTTGTTTTAAAAAAAATATATGCAGTCATCCTGATATTTTCAATTAAATAGCTTCTGATTTATTGAAAATCTCTGTATATTACTTCCAAATTACATTTAATTGTATACTACAAAGTCAGGAATTACTTTCTGGAAGCCTACAGGCAGCAGGTAAAAAGTTTAAATACTTGAACCGGTTTGTGAACGTGCATCTGCCTCTGATTAGGCAGCTTCCATTTGACTTTCAGAGTAACTGAAGTAAACCAACACTAAAATAGAAATTGACTTCCTAAGAATGCACAGGCTCAGAAATGCATTGGGAAGTTTAAATAGATGCTGAAGTACTTTATAAAAGGACCCGTAACAATCAAAGATGCAGAAATGGACGTAATACATGTTCCAAGAGTTAATACATGTTCCAATCTGCGTGAAATGAAGATTCCATGAGAAGTTTTTATTGCCATTCACCTGTACAAATGCCATTGTGGTTTCAGCTGGGTATCATATGGTAGTAGTGGCCTCAACTATCCTGCCTGAAAGCACCCAAAATCTGAAAAGGAGCTCTTTGATTTGTGCAGGTAAATACAACATCACCCAGTAAGCCAAGGTCCACTCCCTCGGAGGGAAATCCCAGCTGGCACCAAGCTCCCTCCCAGAGAGGGTGCAGCAGCAGTGGGTCACACGCTGAGAACTGAAGAACACCTCCGTGTCACTGCCTTTCTGGGCTTCTCTGGGGCACCTCTTTCCATGACAAGGCACAGAACAATTTCCCCCCGCCCCCCACCCCAGCACACTCCCCAGTAACCAAAACACATTATTTCAAAACATCGATTTGTCTTCTTGATCTCAGACACAAAGCAATTTTGTATCTGCCAGGAACAGAAGATTCTTGAATAGGAACTATGCCAGCAAGCAGCCCTCATCCAGAAGAGAAAACACTGGATGACACACACTGGCGTATTTGCTGCTTAGTACTTATGGCTTTCCCTTGATACTAAAAGGCTGTCAAAGGAAAGCCTAGAAGGGAATAAGGGTTAAACAGATTTTACTATACACTACAAATCTTACCCAGTCAGAAACCTTCATTTGAAGAGGATGTGCAAGACATGCCCCATTTTGTCAAGCAGCAGCTTCTCATTCAACCTGAAAATTAAAGAAATTACTCTTACCTTGTTTAAAAACCTCCCACCACTCTTTATAATTCATGAAAAATTTTAAAGGCAAACCTTACCTATGCTCATTGCCCTTCCTTTCAGGTCTAAATGCTAGACCTATTGATTTTGAGTCAACTCAAGTAGCTATCACTCAAGGAGGTTCCAAAAGGTGAAGAACTCTTGCTAGACTTTCTTCGATATTTCAGCTGTGATAAGCAGATTTAACTAGCCTTGGGAAAGCTGCTCACTATCAGCACAGTATCTTATTCCTTCACTTTTCTGGAAGTTGAAGCTGTTGCTCCTGCTGCCTTGTCATTCTTTAATTAGGCTGACTTCTCCATACTCAATAGGCTGCTGAAGTCCTGTCTTACGAGTCTCCTTAGCAATGTATGGATCAAAGAAGTACATCCTAGGTTCTGTAAAGCTGGCGGATCACTGTCCTCATGGCTTACACTTTTCCACATCACAAACAACAGCTAAGCTACCCCACCCACCTACAAAGCGGTCACTTACATCCATCTCTTAAAAGGTTGCATACAGATCTTGTTCATAAAGTTTATTATGACACTATTTTTCAAAGTTAACATTGTAGTCACAGTACAGCTACAAGAGGCCCTGTTAAAAAGAACACTGTCAATACATTCTAAAATAATTTAGAAATACCAGATCAATTGTCAGAAGGGACATCAACCCCATCCTCCAGTTGCCCCTGCAATCAGATGCAGGCCCCAGGTGCAAGTCTACACATCTTCTAGCATGGCAATGTACAAAGCAAGTCGATAGTTAGGTGTCTCACTCCCTAGTGAGTTGAGGTTTAGTTTCCCATGTTTTCAAACTCAAATGGGTTGTTTAAAAAATGCCTTTATTGAAGTACAGCCTCCCCCCCACCCCAAGCCCGAATGAACACGTACAACAAGAGAAGCGTTCACTAAACCACCAATTCTTGCTTTAACTTTTTTTGAGATCTTTCAGAACTCCACAGACAAGAATAAGCAGACTTTGAAATCCATTTTGGAGGCTACCATCTTGACACTGGTTCCTTGTTTTAGTGTACTGCAGTCTAAATACACTCCAATAACAGCATTTAAATAACATGTTTAATTTTTTTCAAACAACACACTTATTATTCTACCACTTCTTAAAAATTATAATTCATTATTAATATGACTGATTATGCCTTGAGCCATTTCATACATCTTTGCAGATTCATTCCTACACTGGAATTGCATTTACCTTATACTGCACATTGACCCAGAAGTGAAACAGGCGTGAGTAATTCCAATACATATTGCCAAGTGTCTGAGTATTTCTTTTATTGACTGGGTCCCTACTCTTCTGAGTCTGAATTGACAGCAAGCACTGGCCTGGCAATAGTCAAGAGAATTCACATCAGGTGAGGACAGGACAGACTGCAGTGCCTTAATTTGGAGGTCAGAAGTGAGAATGAAGTACAATTTCTAGCCACGTGTACTGGTCAGATTTTCTACTCCACTGCACCAAATCCAGTTGTAGCACACTATCATTCTGCCTGTGCAAACTCGGGGCTGTACCACTCTACGTTGTGGGAGTGTTTCTGGTTGGTGAAATACAGCTAGATCACGTTTTGTCTTTGAGCTCTCAGCTGACCACACACACCTGCCACGGAAACAGCTCAAGAACTCTACTTAAGAGCCCATGGGGAATGGGCTTTTGGAACGCATTACCTGGGACTGTCAGTGATTACACCTGCGCTACCCTTGGCTCCCAGTCAGAAGAATGTGTCCAGAAAATTGCCTAGGGTGCATGCAAGAAAGTATATAGCCATTAAATTATGAGGAACATACCTATTACTCTCACTATGACGCCTCATTTAATTGAAACAGTGCAGTCTGGTGGGAGGGAGAAGGAAATGGGGACAAAGGGGATGAAAATTCCGAGCCACCCTCCCCAAAGTATAGTTTTATTGAAACAGAATCATTGTATATCCCAAGGAAACAGGCACTTGATTCCCCCCACCTTAACTTCTCGGGAATTACAATAAATATAAAGGTAAAAAGCAAATTTCTTTTTCTCTTCACCCAAGATTTAAAACAACTTCAGTTATCCCTTATGCATCTCAAATGAGACGGGAGACAGCTTTCATGTGTCTAAAGTTGGTCTTGTTAAAATATTTATCATGCCTTATTTTCTTGAAGCGCTAGTACTAATACAGAACTACAAATTAAAAAAATATGCACAAACCAAAAAGTAATTTGAAATTTTCATTAAGGTAAAGCTTAGTTCTATGATTCACAAACACTAATTCGAGTAACTCAATCCTAGTTATACATCTAAACAAACTATAATGCAACATACAGATGTTTTCCCTCTGTATGCCTATGTAACTCATGTCAATGACAGTTACGTATATACACTGAGACTAGACCCCTTAAGACTGCAAATCAATAGGTGTTTCTATTGTTAACTTTAAATTAATACAAAATAGTAATTGAGAAATGCATTTATCTTGTCTATTAACTAACAAGGAAACACCCTAAACTACATTTCATTTCTGTTATAGAGTTCTCTGTACTAAATGTGGAAAAACTGAACTACACAAATATTGAAAAGTTAAAAATTCATTGATTTGTTTATTCCTGGTACCACTACCACAATTTACAGGGCAATATACCTGATGTAATGGGAAAATAAAAAGAAAAAAGAAAGACAAAGCTACAACAGAGAAAGACCTCAGGAATGTACATCTAATCGACACTACATTGCATGAATCAATAGCTGCACTTTTTGCAAACTGTGGCTATGACAGTCCTGATCAAGAAGGGTTTCCTGTTTAAGCTGCAGTAACTTTTCTGACTATGGATCATCGTTCCTTCTGTGGCAGATTTTACAGTTCCTCTAATTCATTTGGGACGACTGTCTCAAAGTAACCTGCAGCTTTCCTGACAACTCCTCGCTCTCTCTCCTGCTAAGAACTGTAGCCTGTTGAATACAGGATAAGAAAATTATTACTCTCAGTGAACAGTTGTACATCATTAATCATCATTATAAATATGCATTACACCTACCCTTTTTCTGGTAGCGTTTTTAGAATCTTCTACCACCATAGCCCCCACTGCCACTTCCAGATCCATAACCACCTAAAAAAACCAGTGTGTATACTGAAATACATGAACAAGGGATTTTAACTCAAAAAATATTTTCTGTACAAAATCATACTTACCACCATAGGGACTGCCTGAACTTCTGCCACCAAAGCTGCCACCACCTTTCATGGGACCATAGTTAGACTGCTGTTGTCCACTGTAATTGCCAAAATCATTGTAGTTTCCACTTCCACCATAATTACCTGAAACAAATAATTTATAAAGCCATGTTTGTTCAATATGTAGGACACGAAGCTTGCCAAATTCTGATACCCAATGTAAAAATAAATTGTAGTTGTTTAGAACAATTTAAAATGAAGTTCATGTATTTTGATGCTACCTCTATGCAAAATACACAAGTCACGGAAGACCCTTGGTATTTTTATGATTAGAAATTGGTATTTTATCGAGGATGAAACACATCACATTATAAGCACATCTGAAAAGGCAATTTTATGTTAACACAATAGGCCAAATTAAGTCAGAAAAGCATGGGTTTCACCACCATTCTTCTACTGCACAACTCTGCATGTGTAACAGTAACGTGAATTACAATTTATTTACTCCAACAAAAGACAGAACTGTAATAGACATGCTGCATACATAGATCAGAAAGTATAGTAAGTATACAGCAGTTTTTGCAGCTTAACTCCCCAACTTTGGGGCAAACAATTAAAAAAGCTTGTAAAAATCTGTATTTATAGTCTTCACAAAGGAGGATGTGATCTACATGTTGTGAACAGGTATCCGAGGACAACATACTTGAAATGGTCAAAACTGTTAAAATTCTTGTACTCTGCCTCCATGCACTGATTCACAGCCAAAACTTTTTGAGAAATACATCCCTGGCAAAACAACGTTGTAGTTTATCAAATCTGATCCACATGGAAAAGAACTTTCTTTATGCAACATGGCCTTCTACATTAAAACCTGCTCATGTAACTCATTTTATACACTGCCATATTTCAGGCGTTATGAAATGAAACCTAAAAACTATGGATGTCGAATTAAAGCTGCAATCTTACCACCACCAAAATTTCCTCCTTCATTGTAGCCATCATATCCTCCTCCTCCACCTCCATATCCACCACCTGGGTTTCCATATCCTGGTCCTCCACCACCACCATAACCTCCTCTGCTGCCATAGCCAGGACCACCTCCATAGTTGCCACCTTTGAATAAAAGAAGAGTCAAACTTACCACACCAAAGCTGAATACCGGTAATGAAAGATTCACTTTAACGAAAACCCCAAACCAATACACTTGAACAATAAAAATGTCCCTTGGCACTGCCCTTGTATTGTATTCATTGTGGTTGCATAATTTATCTAAACTATTTAATTCAAAAAACACCCCTGTGCTTTGAAAATCAGGACCTAAGTAATTAATTACATGCTATTTCTCTCATCCCTTTTTGCCTTCTTGTAATTGTGGGTTTTAGCCCTTTGGTAATTTCTGCATTTCTCTTCAGATGCATTTTGGATACTCATCCTAACTGCGTCATGAAAAAGATACTACTGAACCACAAGAAGAAGTCTGTAAGAGCTGAAAACTCTTAAAATGACTGAAAATATTTCTGGTATGACAAGCGATTACTGCTTTACTCAGTTTTAGTCATCTTAATTGACATCAGAATCTTCACTTGGTTCTCAGTAATAAACAGCTTCCTCACGATCTTGTCGTATCAGATTTTTTATGGGGTAAATCCAGACGAGTATTTTTTCCAACACATTATTTTGTGAGAAGAACAAGAAAAAGTCAACTCTTCACAGCTCTACAACATAGACATTTTATTTTCATTATCGCTATTACCGCATTATCACCAAAACAAGACTTCGCTTCCAAGGTGAAGGCAAGACTTACAGCTGGTTCTAACATTGGGAGGGAAAAGGAAGTGAACAATCCACTTACCATCACCAAATCCATTGTATCCGTCACCACCCCCAAAGCTTCCTCTGCTCCCACCACCGCCACCACCACCCCCATAGCCTCCTAGAACACAAAACAGATGAGAATGTTTTCCTGAACACACATGTTAAGTGCTTAAGCCAACTGACACAGGAAATTAAAAAAAAAAAAACCAAAGGGCAAATCACGTTCTATACCAGGATTCCAGCCATTTACCTCTCCCGCCAAAGTTTCCTCCTCGGCCAAAATTCCCACCGCCGCCTCCGAAGTTTCCACGGCCCATAAAGTTGCCTGAGCCACCCCCACGACCTACAAAATATTTCACTTGAATTACATTAATTGAAAACCTGTTACACAAAATAGCTATGCACAACTACAACTCACCTCTCTGAGAGCTAGCAGTCTGCATCTCTTGTTTTGAGAGTGCTTTTTTCACTTCACAGTTGTGTCCATTTATAGTATGGTATTTCTGAACTACAAAAAATAGTGAAATAACAAAGTTAGAAAATCACACCACTGCAATATCCTATAAAACTCTCATACAAAGCTATTGTAAGGCATGAGCATGCTTTGAAAATAACATTAAATAAACCCCATCCCGTACAACAGTAAAACAGCTGATCATGCAAACACTGCATTCCACACACTGCTGTTCTGGAATCTTATGTTAACACTTTCATCCCGCAAGTAATTTCTCACTAAAGAGGTTACATACCAACAATTTTATCAACTGTATCATGATCATCAAAAGTTACAAAAGCGAAGCCTCTTTTCTTTCCACTCTGCCTGTCTTCCATGACTTCTATGGTTTCAATCTTGCCATATTTTTCAAAGTACTCCCTTAAATTATATTCTTCTGTATCTTCTTTAATTCCACCAACGAATATTTTCTTTACTGTGAGGTGCGCTCCAGGCTTTACAGAATCCTGCAATGCCAAAAATGACATTCAGTGCTTTAAAGTATCAGGTAAAGTTTAGGATATACTGCTAACTGGAACGTTAACTCACCTCCCTTGAAACCGCTCTCTTTGGTTCAACCACACGTCCATCAACCTTATGTGGTCGAGCGCTCATGGCAGCATCCACCTCCTCCACACAGGAGTAAGTCACAAAGCCAAAGCCTCTGGAACGTTTTGTTTGTGGGTCTCTCATCACCTGCAAACGCAAAAGGAGGCACTCTGCATTTCTGTGCTACTTTAAGTACCTAACCCTTTCAAAAGCACAAACTAATAACAGAGACTTTACCACACAGTCCGTGAGTGTGCCCCATTTCTCAAAGTGCTCTCTCAAGCTATCATCCGTTGTTTCAAAGCTCAGACCTCCAATGAACAGCTTTCTCAACTGCTCTGGCTCCTTTGGCTCATGGCCCTACAAAATTAAAAAATTGAAAACATGTTTTGAATACAAATCACAGAATTAAAATTTCACTGAATTACTAGAAATTATCTGTGCACACTATAACTACAAATAGGTGAAATACATTTATATAAAAACAATGACTTCTAATGGGTTTAGACAGCAGCATAGTAAACACTTGATGAGGTGTGATTTTAATTAGAACACTAACTAACAACTTTAAAGAGCGCTAAAATGCCAACAGTAAAGGGATTTCGATATCCTAGGTAACTTGGTTGCTCCCCACCACCCAGAAGTGCGTTCATTCTGTGCCTATCTTTGCAGATCGTGCTGTAGGGACTGAGGATGACGCACTGTAAAATAAAGGGAAGTTCTGACACTTTATGAAAAATAATTATGCAGAACTATAGAAAATTTAAGGCCGCGGTATAAAAGAAAAAAGTTCTTATTCAGATTGAGTGTCTACTCTTTGGTGACGTCCATTCTGAAAGGTTACTTTTATGCATTTTAATGAAAAATATCAATTCTAAATTCCTTAAAGTTATAAATTCTGTACTTGCATAATTTTATGATTGGAGTATACGTAAACAAGAAAGTAAAAGTATATATGTGGATTTCAGTGTTACAGGAAATACCTCTCAAATGTGAGGCAACATGGACCTATGTCTTACAGACAAAAAAATGCCATGAATAACAACTCATCAATGACCAGTAGTGAGTACAACTACTGGAGTAAGATGGCTAACTTAACAAGCATCACAGAACAAACAAGTTCGATAGCTCTTAATAACACTGCCTATATATGACCAGTCACGTTTTAAAAGGTGCAAATTTGCAGAGCCCACTTTTCTATCACGACTGAAACGCATTTAAGAGTACAAATGTGTTTCTGCTGTTTCAGTGCTGCACTTCTTTAGCAGGCAGGGAATTTCCCTGTACATTTGACAAGGAGTCTATAAAAAATATGTTTTACAACTCCTATTGTCAGAGAAGTCTTACAAAAAGCAACCAGATTAAAATCTTGTTTAGCAAGTGGGTACTTCTGTGCATGTAAAAACACTCCACAAGGTGCTGGCCAGCTATGCTGCGTACGGCTTCAGTTCTGCAGCATCAGTGTTCAACAGGCTTCACTGTTCCTGCTGCAGGGCATTAAACCAGACTAGATGCAGCATTATCCTGAGAGGTGAACTACGTCACACCAGCCACAGACTTCGATCTGTAGACATTTTGCTTCAAATCTGAAGTGCTTTAACTTCTGCCATGCTGCTAGGGTTGGCCAGGAAAGCTTAAGCCGCTTTGAGTGAGTTTCTGAATTATACAGTGCTTTAGCAAATTGCTGGTTTATAATACTCGGGTTGTACTACAGGAAACAGTAACCAAGATTATGCAAACCTGTCTGAAGTTAATCCCTGCCCTTACACCTGCTGAATTTTGTGAAAAAGAACCCGTGCATTCTCGCTAACAGCTTTCTGATTAAGGCTTTGTTACCTCAGGATCATCTAACAGTCAGTGGTCCCATGACCACTAAATAAAGCTTCTAGTGTCTTCTACGTCATCCAGACTACAAAGGTATATATTAAAAAAAAACCTCCCTTCTCACTACATGTAAACTTCTAATTTTACAGGATTACACACCTACTGCATATAGAAATTGCTTTAGGTCAAGTGTTATTTGTTGCTAATTGCAATTTAAAAAAAAAATCTACTGACAATTTTTAGTTTGGTTATGTTAAAGCTGGGAACACTAAGTGATCAAATTCATCTACACGTATTGAAGGAAATTTATTATCTGAAACTGCTGAGTTTAGACTACTCCAAAATCAGAAACCTCCATTAAGGAAAAACTGGACAGACTTTTTACAGCTCTCTGATATTCGTCAAGGCTATGAGGGTTTTCAGCTAACAACTCAGAGTGCTTTTACCTCTAAAAAATGATCAGAGAATTCTTCATGTAAGGAAAAGTGAAGTTCTTTTCTGCTTATTGTTATTATGTGCACGTGAACTGCTGTTCTCATACAGCAGGAAGAACACCTGCTGTTACAGCTTCTCTGTTCTACTGGAAAGAAATTATCCTCAGGACACATACATGTTATGGGAACCCTATGCAAAAGTATATGGCAACATTTTCTTAGAGGATTAGGGAATGTTTTTTTAGGCGGTTTGTTCTCACTAGGGTTTTCAGACTGCCGTCCTCAATCACACAAGATGCTGTTTCTCAGTTGTTCTGCTGCAAGTTATTTCTAACAGCGTCCCTCCTGGACAGAAAATCCTGCACAACGCATCTCCCCCTTAGGGTAACTAGCAGCCCGCTCTATCAGAATTAGCAGGCTGCCTCCTGTTCAGCTGACACAGCAGGCCAGCACGCCATTTTGCAGCACGCCTGTGGTGGGGGTGGGGAGAAGAGCTGCAAGAACGCCCAGCCTGCCTTTAGTCGGCAAGACACCGTTCCTCCCCCTAAGCTGTTAAGAGGGGCGTTCAGACACACTAAAAGGCTCTGCGGAGGCGGAGAACTCTCCTTCTGCCCCGAATCAGGCCTTCCGCCTACAGCCCAAGCTCTGCCCGGACCCGGCCGCCTCCATTTTGTGCTCAGCCGCCACCGCCGCGCCGCCAATATGGAGCCGAGGGCGGGGCGCGCGCGGGCCGGCGCCGCAGTGGCGCCATGGGCGGGGCCCGGCCGCAGGGGCCCAGGGAGAGGCCGGCGCTGCGGGGCCCGCGGGCCCCTCTGCTCACCTCCTGCTGCCAGCAAAACCCCACCGCTGCCCTCCAGGCCCTGCCGAAACGCCCGAACGCTCGGCGGAGTGTTACTGTACCTCTCGTGTAAGAGGGGAAGAGAAAATGGTAGCTAGAACCCCCTGGGGTTCCTGCAAATATCCTCATCTTTGCAGAAATCCCAACATCTTTTGACAACGCTGCTCCAAATACATATTGCTTCTATCCTGAGGTAGCCTTTAGCTGAAATTTCCTATGGCAAGGGTTTTGAATCATCAGCCGTTTGGAGTTGCAGTATTTCTCTCTAAAGACAGAGTTTCGTGGTGGAGCTCTCCCATGCATTTTGCCTCTGAGCAGCAGCAAGTGTCCACAAAATGTCACCACACCCACACTCAGCTGTGGCTAAACCTGAGACTTCCCTGTCCCCCAGGCACTACAATCCTGCACTGTTTTCTGAAACGGGAAAGCTACTCGGGCCTCAGAAATCTTCCCTGTGAAACGTTCTCTAGAAACTCAATAGTTTCCAAGATCATTGCAGGGCAATCTACTTATGTGAACTACAAGCTTATCTAGTATGGGGCTGATCGACCCCAGTTACACTCAATCCAAAGTCCAAATGAGTGAGAGAGTTTGAACATTCCTTCCAGAAGGACTTTACACACCATACTTCAATACAAAATAACCATACGCTACCAGACACATGCAACTCGGACAAGGTTTGTTTGTAATTCAAGCGTATAAGCCCTCCCACATTGCAGTAGTTTATCATTCCAGAAAAAAGCTGGTTTGAATTAGCTAAAATATTCAGGCAACCTGAAAAAGTAACGTTAGAAAGCATACAAATCCAAATAAACGAAGAGAAAATGCCTCAGTTATAAGCTATATAAGCATATTTAATACCCTTTTTGCTGATCTTAAAATTATTTTCTGAAGGGTATTAAGAACTTTCCCCCCTCCCACTTCCACACCCTACCCCAAAGTAACTAGCTCCCATCCTCCCAGAAAGAGCCCCAACATCTTCTCTATACTACGCACCTTATTCAGTCTACGGTATTTCTGCTAGAAGCAAAAGAAAACAGTTATTTTTACTTAGTACAGCTCGCTTTCATTTGCAGTGACTATCAGGCAACCATTTTTTAATGAAAAAGAAAAAAAAAGAAAAGAAAATAGGAACCTGTCTTCATTCCCACTAAAAACAGGACTTTGAAGGTAGGAAGTAATCAAGTTCCTGCTGATACTCTGAGGATGCATGAATTGCTTAATAATTACACCTTTAGTAAGAAACATATATTTAATCAGTTTTGCTATAACAGAAAACTAGACAAGCAAAATTTCCCCATTATGCTTAACACCCCACCCCTTAAAATTTTACGTTATAAACTGTGATTTAAAGTTACTCTGCTAATACGGGGATGAAGAAGGTAGAAAAAAAAAGATATTAATATATCAGATAGAAATGGTTAACTTGGGATTTTTCCTTCCTTTCCCCTTAAAACTACTTTAACAAAAAAGCCCATGCTCTCACCTGTGAGGATCGTCTTCCTTTCCTCTTGTAGTCTTCCACTTCTCTTTCTTCCTTAATAGCAGCCATTTTGGAAGGGTACTGTAACTTGGCCTTTCTTTTAGATCTAGGAAACCTAGAAAACAGGTTGGATAAGTCAGTACTTACCCCAGTTCCTGTGACACAGGACCTTCTCTGGCTGCAATGCACAGGTGTGGCTTTACAGGAAGAAACGGGTGGAAGTAGAAAAAAAATCCCTGAAGTATTTAGAAGGGTAGAATAAAAAGCTTCAGCCCATTTAGCAGACAATTAAAAAGAGCTGTAAGAGGAACATCTGCTATCCTAGTAAAGCTCACTTTACAACTTCTGGAATAACTAGGTACAAACACATGCTAAAATCTGTAGCAACCATGTATCGATTACTGTCTTAAAAAACTATTCTGAGTATTTATTGATACATAGCAAGTAAATTCTACCTTTGCTACCCAAACCCACTACATAAATTCTGCTTCTATGGATTTTAAACCCCACAACATGTAACATTTTTCAAATACTGCTTATTAGAAGTTTCTGATGTGTAACCTCTTGTAATCAGCTATCCAGCAGTGTGGAACAATAGAGGAAGTATTTTCCACTAAGAGCAGTGCAAAAACCCTTTACTGATGCTACCTTGCAACATCAAGAACAGCTGATCCTCAGCAGTCTACAACACTGGGCATCATCTGCGTTACTTTTGCTTCTGTATCATATCTGTGATAACTATCCTTACTATGTAGTGCGCGCATCACTACAAATACGAAGTCTTTCACAAGATAAACTCAGTGGATGAACCCGTATGTTTAAACAAAAAAATCATGTTCCCTTTGGTCTTTTTTTTCTATACAATTTTCTAGCATCACTCAGTTAGGCTTAGTATTAATGTATTGTGATCTTTGGCCAATATTCATTACTACTTTGGATGTTTCTTGAAGCTTTATTACGGTAGCCAAAATGCCATAGTGTTAACTACATTTAACATACTTTAGCAAAACTGATTTTATGCTGCATTTAAAACCATAGATATTTACAAGATTAGGTGGGGGGAGGTGGTTTATAAAGTTTTTTCTTCCTGCAAATTTTGTTCCTGCATACGGAAAGGCAGGCAGGTCTCTAAGTAACAGCACATACTGCTCATTGGTAAAGTGAAAATTCTTAAATATAACTTCATGTTAAAGTCTGGTTTCAAATTAAACTCACCTGTGAAATCAGGAGTATCAGATTTAATACATTAACAATTTCAAAGGTTTTATTAAGTAACATCAAAGTGTTCAGTTTCTTTCTACACATTGCTAAACCTGCTCTTTAAATCCTCTAAATCAAACATCAGTTTGGCTTAAGAGGACACTTAAGTGCTTTTACTGAGCTGTTCAGTTTTTGAAGTCATATAAGGGAGGTATGAAACAGAACACTTCAGGGGCTTTCTACAAACTAGCTGTATGGCAAAATAAAACTCCAGAAATTGTTAGGGAGGAAAGGGATAAGCCTATTTAAATACCTTTTCAAAGTAATGGAAAGTATGCAATGCCTTTCTGAAGTTGTCACCTGCTGCTTTCCCCAGTGAGGCTCCACACTGGCCAACATAAAGCTCCCCGGCATGGTCTCTGCCCCAATGGCCTCTGAAGGCCCCGAGGGTTAAAAAGGGAGTTGTCTTCTTGCTAACGCACAGCATCAGCTGAGGCAGAACACAGCCCTGCTCAGAACTAATCCTTTTTCTGCCTTACAAAAAGTTTTTCAGGCTGATGGTACTAGATTCTCATCACCACCAAAATACTCTATTTAACTCTGAATAAAAATATTTCAGATACTTTAATTATTAAATGCTAGTTCAACTAGCACTGAGAAATTATACTGTAACGTAACTACAGAACTTAAAGCAGTCTCCAAGGAAATGTGCTAGGGACAATGATAAAAAAGTCACCAGGACATGTCTCATTACTCATAATGCTACTTTATCTCTTACAGCAGTAAAGAAGCTAACAGAAACAAACCAGACATTACCAAGATGGACGTTCACCCATACAATCTAAGAATACTATGGGAATACATTGATCTTTTTTGTAAGCAACTGAAACTGGACCCAAACTGCAAACGGTAGGGTGTTCTACTAAACCTAAAAGTTAAAGCAGGAAAAAAACTGATTCTCAATTCTAAGTGTGTTGGTAATGTATTATCAACACCAATACGAACACATGCCTGGAAAAAAACCCAAGGTATTTGCTTAATACCTGACGTGATGTGTTTCCGAACTTTACTGAAGCATGTTCCAATGCTTTGCATACATCACCGCTCCCAGTTATTAAACTCTGAAGCAACTAAAACAATTGCTTACAAGAAAAAGTTCTTTTTAGCTGCTTTGCTAAGTGATTCAGTTGTTTTTAATGTAGGAACAGAAACTAGTGGGACCTGCTGGTTTCTCTGATCGTAATTTGTAGGTTTCAGCTTTTAACGAAGAGAACAAAGATAAAAAAAACACCACACTAAAAAAATGCACTACGTTTGCTTGCCATACTCGGAAACACTTGAGGCAAAAACCCCTGAAGTTTTGAGGAAAGCAAATAAAAGCAAGGGGAGAATATCATTACTATTTCCCTCCAAGTAGGGTGGGGATGATCCCTCTACGTTTGTGCAGGACTGCTTCTTCGTGCTGCCCACCAGGATCATGGCAGGATGCCACCGAATGTCATGGGTCTTTTGCATGTGTAACCGGGGGAGTGGAGAAAAGGAAGAGAACTCCACACTTTTCTTTCCCCCATCTCCCCGGGCAGCAAAGGCCCCCGACGCGTTTTAACTCCCTCCGGGCAGGAGTACGAGATCTCAGGGAGGAGCTGCAACGTGTAGCAGCATTCCTCTGCGAGAAGCACCGTACTGCACTAAACAATCTTAATGCTTTTAAAGTTTGTTTCGAGAAAACTTATGTGTGTAGAGAGCGTGTTAAAGAATATCCCTGCCGCAGTACTACGGGTAGCTTCCACTGGAGGGAATGTGGGCCTGGGTGGGGAGGGGGGGGGGAAAGGAACAAGGGCAGGGCAGAACAATGACGCACGCACGTGTAGGGCTCGCCTTGCCCTACTCCTGCCCGAATACGCGCCCGGGTGTTTCGGTGTCCCCAGGATTGCTGCGAAGGGCTCTGCAGCTCACAGCCCTGCCGAGGGCCGGGCCCCTCTCACCCACGCGTCGGAGCGCTGCGAAATGGCGGCCGCAGCCCGCGGGGCCGCGCGGCGGAAGCGCCGCCTCTCCCGCTCCCTCTCTCTTCCTGCCCGCGCCGCCATTGCGGAATAACGCGGCTTGTCGCAGGCGAAAGCGGCTCTGGAGCGCGCCAGGAACGCTACAAGGAGGCGGCGGCCGCGGGAACCGCAAGAGGCTCCATGACGTGTTGCCGCCAAAAACCCCGTTCCCGCTGCGCTTTTCCGCCCGCAGAGTCGGGCGGAATTAGAGCCGCTCCAGCTACGCGCGGTGCGGCAGGAGCCGCCTCGACTTCCATCCCCGCCTTGGCCGACGGCGGCCAGCCCCGCGCCCCGCGCGCAGTTACCTCCATTTTGTGCCCGGGCTCGGCCAGCGCAGCACCAATATGGAGCCGGGCGGGAGAAGAGGGGGCGGGCGCGGGGGGTCACGTGGCGGCAAGGCGGGCTCGGGGCGGCGCGCGCGCTGCGGCCGTTACCGCTTTTCTTCTCAGGGCCACCGCCCATCCNGTGAGGGAGCCCTGTGCGCAGGGCTGCGCCGGGCGGGGATAGGCGGCCGGCGTCGGGTGCTGGTGCGAAAGACAGGAAAAGGGGGAAATGCCCTGCTTGCAGGGGACTTCTGCAGGAGTACGAGGGTGTGTCCGAGGTACACAGGACCTTCTAAGAGAAGTTATTTGTCTCAGCGTATTGTTTTATGCTGGAGATGCTGCAGAGAGGCAGCTGGAGATTGCCTCTCCAGAGCTCCTTCAGCGCTCACCCTCAGAGCTGAGCGTAGCTAAGTCAGTTTCCGGATAAATACCAAACCAAGTCCAAGCAGTAAGTTTCAGAAGCTTCCCCATTCGGAGGCGTTGCCTGTAGCCTTTGATGGCGCTTGTTACCATAAACCAGCATAGAGAGTTCAGGAGAAAAGGTATTCCGCAAGAATTTCATACAGAATGAAGCATAGTTAAGCACATATATTACAAATTTTGCCTTACCTGAATAATGGCATCAGGAAAAGCAGTTATAAAAATTTAAAGTAAGATTTCTTCAGTCTTGGTTATGTTCTCATTAGTACCAGTACCTATTTTAGTATGATGACCTAACTTTAACATGAAGAGTTGGCACTTACCCCTTTAAAAATATCTATGCTATGAAAGGAGTGGAACAGTTGATGAGATTTTACTGAATCACTGGAAGTTTAGTATTAGCTGTTAATTTAATTTGTTTTACCCTGATGTTTCTTAAAAAAAAAAAACCAAAACACCAAAACATTTATGCTGAAATTTCCAAACCTGTTTGATTAACTAAACATAATTTTCCTAATGCATAGAGAAATTCCCAACAGGTCTAGAAATGTTCTCACTGCTTTCATGTACAGTGATTATTAGATCACTCCCATATCTTTGAGAAGGTAGATGTTTATATAGAATGTAAAACTCACTGAAAATCTCATAAATCTCCAGATGTTCTTTGCACTGAGGCCAAACCCCACAATTTCTCATCTTCCTTTTCTCAACAAAGTAAACCACACAATTTAACTTTTTATTTAGAATAAAATTCTTCATATATGTTGTTTGTTCTCTTCCCTCTGTTACTCTCAGGGTGACAGTACCGAGACAGACGATGGTACCGGTAAAATACGTCTCTTAGTTTCAAAGGTTTTTGTAGTTTCCAGAGGAGCTGCCTCACCAAATTTGAAAAATTCCTGTATTAGTTTGATCGCCATTCATTTCACATCTAACTGTTTCTCATGGAGGCTGATTGTCTTGCAGTTTCATTTGGTTGCACAGCCATAGGCAGATCACATTTGAATTCTACAGTTTCAGTACATGATCACCCTCCCCTGTGTGTAATCAACTGTACAGAATGTCATAATCTTATAATAGGGTGCTTACTGCACTGAAATAAAAGACAAACCAGTAAATGAGGGAGATGCACATTTTACAAAGATCCGCTCTTGCAGATGAAAATTATACACAAGTTTGAGGGCTTAGATAAAATTATAATTTTGATTTCTGGCAAACAATTTTCTGCTAGTGAAGTGTTTTCAGGTTATCTAGTAAAATATTGCTCCCTGTTTGGGTCACCCATTTTCCTAAGTGAAAATGCAGCATTTAAAACACTCATATCTGTCCTGGCTCATGTAGTTTCATAGTCAGAGGAACTTTCACATTATATAGCAGATGCGCGTTGGTCACCTATGCAGATGGCTAACATGCTTTTCTTCTCACTAGCAATGTTTGCAAACATGTACTCTCCTCTTTGGAAGCCAAGGGAACACTAGAGTGTGTCTATTTAAAAAACCAACCAACCAAAAAACGGTGGGAAAGGCTCTTAGCTTTCATATAATTATGTGGTTGGAATGTCAGTTTCACTTCACATTGTCCTTTTTTTTTTGTTGTGGGTTTGTAGGAGGTTTTTATTGTTCAATTCTTATACAGCATTTGTTTGTGAAGTGAATCTTAGGACAGGTAAATATTGCTGGTAAAACTGTCCAAGGTATTTTTTAGTATTACACAGAGTTTAAGATGTGAATATGAAATTGATCTTGAACTCTAGTCTCCAGAATAGTAATGTTAATGGAGCCAATTCACTGAACTAAATATATTTGCTATAAAACCCTTGAGACTGTGTAAACAAACAGACTCATTATTAATTAAATTCCAGTACTTTCATAGTTTTGCACATGGAGTTGACTTGGACATATTTCATACTTTAAAAAGGATGCAGACTGCAATTTTGATAAGAAGGCCAGAGTCCTGTATAGCAAAACATTCATGTGAGCTTCAGGCCAAAAGGCTGTTTAACGTTCAATTCTAATTTCTGTGTTGTAGAAATATGGTATATTTAAACATGGCCAGGTGTTACTGGAGACCCTTGGCTGTTGTGCAAGCAACTGCAGCTTCTGCTATCTTAATTTGGAAACAATTGTTTCCATCTCTGAATTTGATTTAAATTGCTGAGCTTTGCTAAACAAAGACAGGATAATATACTAAAGTCTCGTAACATTTTGGCAATTCTCGTATATTCGGTGCAGGGTGCATGAAAATCTTTTACTTAATTAATTGAAAAATACGTAGAGTCAATACACTGATTATTTTTAGTATGATTATGCTACAGCATTTGCTTTATTTCAGTAGTTGTTAAAACTCTTTGTAGATCTACACAGACATATACATAGGTATATTTGTAGACACACACACTCCAGAAACAACAAATCCTTTAGACCCTTTCCACTACAGATGGTGCCAGTCAAGTGCCTTGTGCCCCAGAACTCCGGCAGTCTCTGCAGGACTCAGTTGCAGTGGTTTGAGAAAGCTTTCTGTCTGCTTTTTCCCATGGAAGTTACAGCGTGCATGCAGACACATCAGCTGCTTCAATGTGCACTCTCCTATATTAATTTTAATAATTGATAAGGGTGTGCTTGAAGTAATACACCAGTCTATGAGCTAGTTTGAAATGAAAAGATATATCTTTATATGCCAGCCAGGTACAGATTTAGTAATCTCCAGTAAATATTTTAAAAATAGCAGCAAACTCTTGTGACTGTGTCCATTTCACTCCATCTGTTAGAAACCTTAGATCAATTTTCCATGACTTCTATTCCTCAGGAGCTATGTCTGAGAGATGTGATGCAGGAAGTGAGAGAGATCAAACAATTTTTAGCAGCTAGCTCAATTAAAAATACTTTTAAGCATTGTATATTTCCCTTTGTGTATTTCAGTTTCATTCAGGGTCACAGGATTATTTCTTTCTACAAATTGTATCTCTATTGAAAATGTTTATTCTTTACAATATTTTATATTCGTACCAGATATGTAATATGGAAAATAATCCTGCATTTTGGATTGCTATAAATATGAATAGTTTCCTAAACATATCTTTTCCCTTTTTGTTCTGCACTTCTTTGTATGTTAATTAAATCTTTAAACCTATTAGATTCTATTTTATTCCATAACCTGCTATGTCCATGTTTTATCTGAATTTTCTTTTTAAAATTTCATTTTCTCGAACCCTTCTGACAAAAATAAAAGAAAGAAGTGTGCATTAGCAATGATATTCGGGCTAACCAAACAATAAAACCACTAGCAGTGAGGGGAAAATAGCTTGCTGAGATGCCATTATAACATAGCTGGCTCTGTAACTTGTGCTCAAGAATTTCACATTTAATGTCTAGGTCTTAGGATAGGGGGAATTCTGTTCCTAGCAAAATTGTGCCCTAGACAAAATATAAAGGTGTCATGTTGAAATGCCAACAATCATATTAAAGGAGCTTACTTGAAATAAAGAATCATATGCCTAACAGCCTGGGCTGTTTGATTTACAAAAGGCTCTAGGGTTAAATTTAGGGCTTTCTTAAAAGCAATACTCTTTGTTTATGCTAGAAATTTCTTTGTTAGCAAACATACTTTTTTTTTTTTAATGTAGATCAAATAGAAAGGAGTTTATGTATTGCTAGAGAAAAAAGAATGTGATTTACAGTTGAAAACTCCAGGTAAAATGGAGTTTAATATGCTATAGTTGAGATGCCAGGGCACAAGGAGTCAGCTGTTCTAAAATTTGTGTAATAAAATCATCACAGCGGGGCAAAAGGTGGGAAAAAAAGGCAAGATTTCTAGAATAATTTTTAATTGGGATTAACTTGTCCACACAGGAAGAAAGAACCCCTTGAGATGTAGAAGAAAGAAGAAAAATGGAGGATGTAGCAGGTAGTATTTCCTGTTCTTGAAATCAAAATTGTAAAAAAATAATATATAATAATGCTCGATCCTAAGCGTTCATTCTTTGTTACTAAGATTTGCAAAACACTAATTAGAGGTAATTGTACAACTAACTAAACATTTAGTATTATTTGGTACATTTGATTAAGGGAGAAAACTGCTGGTGGATTTCCTGCTTGTGTACGTATCTGAGCAAGAGAGCAGAGCAGGGGAAATAAATCTTGTTCTTCCCTTGACTGCAATGCAGATCTGGCTGGGGAGGGGTTTCCATATCCGCACGGCTCGAACACATGGTCAGCGCTCAGCCAATCGGGAGCACCACATCTGGCCCCGGATTTGTGCGGCTCAGAACGCCTCTTTGACTGCTAAGCAGGAAAACCTCTCACTTTTTTTTTTTTTTTCCTCCCCCCCCGCTCTCCTAAATTGAATTTGCACACATTCTTCAGACTGTGATTTATGTCAAACATAGTTATAACTGTTCATCTGGTACACACTGTAGCTACCCTAACAACTACTTTGCCAACATCTGTCACAGACAGGATTTTTAAAAAAAATACAGCTACATAGATGATCCTTTTCCTGTACTTACTCTCCATGCTATGCTCTAAGTGCTGGGATTATGCTTTTTGATTACATGGTATGTTTTAGTCTGTTTGTAAACTGTACTCCACTTTTAAGTATCACACCCCCTTGCAAGTCAGGTATTTCAAAATGCGTTGAATTGACTTTTTACATAACTATTTTCTGGTGTGTTGCTGCTGAAAAACAGATTATTCTTTTTATAAAAGTTATTTAAGATTTTTAGATTACTGTGATATGAGGACAAACGAACAGTTCTTTATATACAGAGTGACACATACATGAATAAGGTTATGTCTTTCAAAAGCTGTCACAATAAATTTAAAATTCCAGAGGGTACTACCACATGTGCTGATGTTTGCATTTGGAACAGGAATTAGGAATTTGGAATTAGGGCATGCCTGTTTTTAAAAAATGAAGTCTTCATAATGAATTCCTTACAAATTTTCTTTTTTTCTCCTATCATAGAAATTTTGTATTTAGTTAGAAATAGGTATTGCTAAATACAAAACATTAAGCCCTAAAATATGATCGGTTGTAGTTTGAACGCTTATCATAAGGATTATAATAGTTTCAGTCAAATATCTTACAATTCTTTCTCCTTACCTTTAAAATGGTTGTACTGACCAATACCAGTGGAGATGCTGGGCAAGTAGAATAAAACTGCAGAAAATGTCAAGAGCCAATCTACTCATTATGGCTGATTAAATCTCTTAATTAAGAGAAATATATTGAAACTGCTGAGAGAATATAGCCAAAGGTGAGGAAACTGCAGCTGCTAGTAAGTCATTTGTACATTCAGAGACCTCAAGTGTACGAGCTGATGTATTCCATGGAAAATTGTGTTGTTAGTTTAAAAAATGCCCTGTAATGCATTTAATGCTGTCATATTTACCAGGGAAATGGCTGCACATGCTTGTTTACCAAATATTATAGGTCATGTGCAATGAAGACAAGTTGAAAATGCTGAATAGTGGAAAAATTTTTGGTAATATGTAACCTGATTACATTTCTGCCTTCAGGACAAACACAGTTGGAATTCATTTGCCTTATTATTAATCATTTTCCATGTGTTAGTAAGAGGATGATAATGTAAGCAGATAGATTATGCAAGAGAAATCCAACATAAGGACAACTATCTAATTCAAAAGAATGTATTAACGTTTAACTTTCAAACGAAATGCTTCGTATAGATGGCAACAATTCAGATTTTAGCTGTTGATAATTTGCTTTTGGAAAAATGACAGAAAAATATTTTTTGTGCAGTTTTCCTGGAAGCCTGTCACTCAGTGAAATGTCATATAAAAACTAGTACCTTTTAAATGTTTGCCACCATAGCACTGTTGTAGTTGTATCATATGCATTTGACAGGTATTTCATCGATCTACATTATCCAGGTGTCAGAGGCCTTGGTTATAATATGTGGTACCAGATATAGTTAAAATGTAGTTTGATTTTGTGGTTCTTAAGGGATTTAATAAATAAACCGTCTAGCAATGTCCCCAACATATACAAAAATCTCTGGAAAAAGGCTCTAGAATTTTGCAATCAGATTCTTGTCTGACATCTGATTCTGCTTGCACTTTATGTTGGCCGAGGATGAGGCCTAGGGAGACACGAGCAATTTGCAGATATTGTCCATTTCCGTTTTCTTTCTGGGTGCCATTTCCAAGGCTCATTAGTAAAAACATGCAGATAAATGGGTCTGTTTACTTCACTTCAGTGGGGCCACCTCGAAGAAGTATCACCTGGGACTCTGTGACATCAGAGTTTCTTTTTAAGTTTAGTCAGCCCAAAGATCTGTACTATTTGGAGCACTGGCTGTAGTTGTACCACAGAACTTCTTCAAATTTTACATCTATCAGTATACAGGATTTTATTTAAAAATAAAAATGCTTATAGCATGTAAATATAGAAAACACAGAGCTTGCTATTTCTGTAAGTTAAAGTTGCCATTTTATCTGAGCAAGAATTATCTGCTTTTTTATTCCCTCATATGGACATGTGCTTACCCTCCAGCAGACCTGTTGCTTTTACCTCCTTTTACCTCCATCTTGTGAAGTTAGCTATGGGATTAATGAATTAGTTATTTTTATTCCTGTTCTGCACTCTGGTGCCCAAACAGAACTTCTGTAGTGCCTATTTTTTTTAGCTTAACACCCTTGCACGAGTTTCAGAAAGCAGACTGATGCAATTATATAGCACATTCCAGTGGAAAATTAGGACTACTATGTCAGGCCTGGAGCAGGAAGGCAATATTCCAAGCTGACTACTGGAAACCACAAATCTTGACCATTACTGCAAAACTTGTGATAGGAACACAGAGAAGAGTATTATTAGCCAGTCGTGGGGTATTAAATTATACATGACTGCAGCCCTACTGAAACATCAGCTACCAGCCTGAAGCTCTTCCTTTTTCTGTTTTGTTCTCTTTAATGACAAGAAATCAGATTTTCCTGGTTTGACCTTTGGATTAAATCTGTCAATATTGATTTTAAAATCTGCCTACAGTCCAGTTTTTGAACTCAACTCCTTTTTTTTGGTTTGTTTGTTCTTTTCCCCTGTGAAATCAGTATCTGAGGTCTCAAGGACATATGTCTCCAAGTGGTTTACATGCATTTTAGTTTTAGGATGCTGAGAGAATTGGCTGTATATAAGCTGAAAAATGTCTGTGCAAGTTTCATCCCATTGTTAGGGTTTTACTTCAGTGGTATTACAGTAAAAATAAACATAAAGTTTAGTCTGTTCTTCCTAGACTCCTATGCATATATGCAGTAGCAAGCTTCTTTACTCTAATGAAAGATGATTGCTGGACCAAAAAAGTTTTTGTCGAATTACTTCTCTGTGGAAGGTAATGAGGAGAAAGGAATATCTCGGTATAAAATAGAGTCTCTTCTGAAACACTCTTGTCCCCACTATTTGCTGCTAAATATTATCTCAGCTTGGTAACCTCCTGCAAACCTTCGGTTCCTCATAGCAGGGGCCGTGCTGCTTTGATGCCTGCCTTGCAGAAATGGTATTAGTGTGCCAGAACCCAGTTATTTACTACTGAACGACACCCAGCAGTGCAGAAGGTCTCCTCACACCTTGCCAAAACTGTCTCAAACCTTCCTGAGAGTCTCCTGGTCACAGCTTCTCTTCCTGCAGCTTTATGAGTGTTCCTGCTCCCACCGAGGACTGCATAGGAAATTTGCTATATAATACTGTCGGACTGCAGCCTTGTAACTTCACAGTCTAGGTAGGATGACTTAGGAAGAGAAGCGCCTGTGTTTTAACCATTCTGTGAGGAACTGGGTTATAAATACACACAGAACACACACAGAATTATGAGTATTATGAAAAAAGTTCAACTAATATATAATGGCTTATTGCTACTTCTGGGGGCTGGAATCTATGCGTTTCTAATAAAATCTGGCAAAATGCTGCTTTCATAGTGCTGAATTTGAATACTTTTGGCCGGGGGGGGTTGTTTGGTTTGGTTTNTATTTGTAATTTGTATTTTTCTTCAGTCTCTACTTTTTGTTTTAAAATAAGATGGCTGATATAACACAAAGTAAATTTAATTAAATATTGATAGATAATGATTATAATTGCACAGCATTCCCCTGTAGTTGGTCCTTTGTAAAGAAGGAGTCATTCTTTAAAAAAATTATTAGATTATCAGTATCCAGATTATTCCTAAATGATGGATCTAAATTTTTCAGTTTCATAAGAATGATGCTACTGATTTAATGTATTGTTTCTATTGCAAATTAAAACATTTTGAAGCGTACATTCAATCCTGTTTGTTGAAGTAATCTNTTACTATTGGCAGATTGTTTATGGCTTCTATTGTAATCGAATCCTACACCCCATGATTTAACATGTTGGATTGTGAACTGAAGCAGCTGAAGTGTAGGCCCACACTCCCCTCTCCTCACTGTTTTCTGAAGATGGTAACTTCCAGCAGGGGAGGTACCAGACAACAGGCATTGTGCAAATGACTTAAATCTTTGCAGCTGTTGGCTCATTTCTATTCTGGTGCCACATGTTGTTATGAGTAATTTGTGACATTCATCAAAAGTGGAAAGTGTGTATGTTTTCCCTTCTTTGTAATGTATTTGCTCCAATTGTAATTAAGCTGAATGTTAAAGTATTAGTGCAGTGTGGTTTATTAGTTTGGCAATACTGCCCTAGCAAATACTGCTCAACAGAGGGAATTTTTTCAGGGAAAGAAAGTCAAGGTGAGGCAAGGCAAGGAAGAAAGTCATTGGCTCCTAGTTAATAGCAAATAATATGTTACTTTGTTTCTTTATTTTCCTGTTGTTCTTAAAAATAACAGATAGCAGAGAAAAATGATACCAGAAAGAAGGGGCTTGATGAACTTAATCGGGGCAAGTTATGGAAACAAATAAGCCCCTTTGTCTTTCTCTATAAGTGCTTGGTGAATATCAGACTATGGACTCCTCTGTGACTGTACTTACAGATAAGGTAATTGGTATTAATTCAGTTAGAATTAGTATAAAATTAGATCAAAAAATAAGAGAACAAACAGCAGAGTTTGCTCAAATATATTTATATTAGTAGGCTAAAAGATTTCCACTAAAGGTTTCATTTACTCTTCTAGTGATATGTCCAGGTTCACAAAATTTGAATTCCAAGCTGCATTTTTTCACAATCTGAAGGTGTTTTTTTTCCAGGTTTACTTTCTGATCTCTTGATAGACATTGCCTTTACTTTGCTTTTACTCGTGAGTGAACTGCAGCCTTACTCTTTCTGTATCNTTATTCAATATATGAAGAAAAATTTAATTTACCCTATGTGGTTAGTTCGATATTACATTGCTAAGTCATAGAATATTTCTCTTGATTTTGACAGTGTCCAAGAGGAGCAGCGAAATTAAAGCTACTTTTAAGAGTACAATTTGCCTTTTAGTAATAAAGGTGGTGCTTTTTGTATGGCATAATATTTGAAACCATCTTCTAGTGCATAGATTAACTAATTTAATAGATTAAGCAGTGTTGAATTTAAAGTCTTGTGTTTTGGCAAACACCGCAAGGAAGGTAGACATGTGCTATACTACACCATTTCTTTATTTCTTTGGGAAGAATCGGGATTGGGGATATCAAACCAGAACCTCGTTTGCAAAGGAAGACATTAAATACCTTTGACGTCACTAAAATAGTATTATCTGAAAAAATACTGAATTCTTGAGTATGAACTCTTTGGGTTTGTAGTAATAAGGCTGTGATGCAATCAACTTTGGGGTTGGTTAGATACGAAGTTATAATATAGGTCCCTTACCAGAATAATACATACTAGCATTGAAGAAAGGTTGCTAAATTCCTTAAAAGAGGATGAACCTGTCTTCAGCTGAAAACAATGCATTTGTCAAATCAACCCCACTACAGGTGATGACATATACATTTTGTTTTCTTCCCCAAACAGCTTTGTAGACAATTTAAAGCAGTGAAAATTCCTGGTATTATGAAGCCTGGTCTTGCTTTGTGAGTGAGTCATTCCCCCCGCCCCCCACCATTCCACATATAAATACTGAGAAGCTTGGCATAAAGAATGCAGCCTGGGGCATACCCCATAAAACTTACAATGCAATTAAATGAACAATTTCTACTGGAAATAAAATGGGCATGTTGAGTAGAATATGAATTAAACTGAGCAGGAACAGAGTCAGACAACCTTTCGTAGTACTCCAGGCTCTTGAAGAGAACCCCCAGGGTCAGCAGTACCAAATGCAGCTGACAGGTCAAGGCCAATCAGTAAAGAAAGATAACTGCAGTTTGCGATGAAAAGCAGGTCATTCCAAATTTTGATTAATGTAGTCGCAATGCTGTGGTGTCCACTCGACTGGGCTAGCAAAATAAAGACAGATAGCAGTGGATTAACTCTAACACTTCTTTATTATACTGCAGCCGTTCCAGGCTTCTCTCCTGCTGCATTCACTAAGACGAGGTTTCTCCAATTTATGATCCTTCGTCCCCATCGCCGCCTGGTCTGGATTCTGTGGAATGACTCAGTTACAAGGGGCTGCTCTGTGGACTATTTGCAGGGCTACCAAAATGGCCTCAAAACAACTTAGGAACAAGGCACACCCATCACATTCTTAACATTATGATTAGTTGATGTTGGCAGTGTTTATCCTGTGGAGCATATATGGTGAAAAGGTATCAACTTCAATGACTTTGTTAAAAAATAGGGGGAACGAATTTGTTGTTTATTGACAGTTTCTGTTACACAAAACAAAGACTCAAAACCTTTGGCTACAGAAGGAACTTTGCAAGTGTTACTTGCCAAGGCAGTAATATGAGAATATGTTCTTTTTATTTCCAAGATAAAATTAGTTTTGAAATAAGTCTTTGCAAAATGCAAAACATCTCTGTCAGTGAAGAATAAAATTCACTAGCAAATATGAAACTATTCAAGAGATCTAAAACACCGTTTGAAAAGAATTTGTTCTAGGTGGATTCCTTCCATTTCTTTCCAGTCTTTTGTTTAATTATTTTTCTTTTTCTTTTGTTAAGTTAGTATTTGTGCCATACCAGTTTGAATATATGTTATAATTGTGTTTATTGACCCAAACCCATCCGTGCATATTCTTCCAAGTCACTCTGTTAGAACTGATTGTGTCATTTTAGACACCAGCAGTGCCATGACGTCAGTGATTACCCTGGAAACACAAGTGCAGTCTGTATCCGCACTCTGCTCGGCCCTGGGAGCGGGAGCTGCCTTCTGCCTGCTCCTCAGCTGCATGGAGGTGCAGTGCTTAAAGCAGGCTGCAGACTGGCCTGGCAGTGCTGCTGGAGTATGCTCAAGGCAGAATCTGGCCCGTGTAGGTAACAATGAAGGTGTAGACAAAGTTCTGCGTTTCCCTGTTAGGTAGGACAAAAATGTCATTATAAAATTACACAGGAAGTGACTTTTCAGAGTAAGAATTAGAATGCTTCTTTTCCTACGTAGCTAACAGTGTAAGTTAATCTGTGATAGTTTGTTTTGTTGGTTGTTTTTTGGGGGGGAAAAGAGCTATCAGCTAGCTATTATACTGAACCGACTGCAGAACTCATAACATGTATAGCACTGTTCTTCAAAATGCACATTCTCTTCTCTTCTCTCTGGTCCCGTGGAAGACTGTAAAAAAGAGTATGTGTAACTTTATGACTTACACTGTTCAATGGTGCCAAGGCCAGAATGGCGGGGTTCTCTTCAGGTGACTGCCATTACTGATACCAAAATCTTGCCGGTATATCCTAACTTTCACAGTGACTTTTGATTTGATTAACAGCAGCACAAGACCTGTCTCGTAGTAGAGAAAGCTTTATTTTCTTTTTAGGGAAGATTTTC
This sequence comes from Mystacornis crossleyi, assembly GCA_013400655.1. Lineage (NCBI taxonomy): Eukaryota > Metazoa > Chordata > Aves > Passeriformes > Timaliidae > Mystacornis > Mystacornis crossleyi. The sequence continues at coordinate 59,776 of VYZQ01029539.1, forward strand.
TTACATTATGGAAGTATTTCTTCTGTTCAGACCACAGCTGAGAGATCTGCCATAAAAATGATGTATTTACAATATATCAGTGCTCTATTATTGGTATTAGGTGACCACTTATCAGTTCCTTTGCCCAATCTGTAAATAAGTATAAATTTCATAGACAGTTTGGAACCGTTGCCTGAAATTTTTTTGGCGTTTTCTGAGGCTGAGTGGTAAACAACCGGCTTGAAGTCCCTGCTTTGACCTTTGCGTGGGCCTGGATGTGCGAGTTCCTGTCTCAGGGCATGTGTCAGGTCAGCCCATAGCAGCTGGTGTGAAAGAATTGGAGCAGAACATGGCAGTGAAGTCGATTGCAGTGTCAGAACCACTGCGGTCAGAGAATGGAAACCAGGGCTCTGCCTCTTAGGGCATCTGTATCCAGCCAGCAGACAATGAAAGCAGCAGGCTCTAATGAGAAAAGGGAAGCCGGTGAAGGAGACAGACTCTGAAATTTATTAGCTGGTGCAATAAAGCTGCTTCTTTGGGAGTGAACCTGAAGTGGCCTCTGAGTTAATTTGGGATGAAAAGCCCAGCAAGGGAGGCAGTTTATTGGGGTTCATCCTCTTCATAACCCAAGATATTGACCCCTACGGTCTCCCAGCCAGCAGCAAAAATATCAGACTCTACCATTTGTGCACAGTACCGTTTATTTTCATGTAATAAAAACACCCCCTGAGTCTGTTAACTATTTTCCATTTCCCTTTGCAGGATGTGTCGTACCAGTCATCATTGAGAATATTGCTTTCAGGCTCATTTTAGTTTATAGCCCAAAATATTTCTTGTTTGCTTTGAGTAATTGTTTTCTGTTAAAAACTGGGTAGCTGGCTTGTTAATTAGTAAGATATAAACCAGGTACATCACTGCATTTTTAAAGCTATGGTGCCAGCTAGTGGTGAGAGATGATAGACAGTGTCTCAAGTGTGACGTTTATCTAAGTGTTCGGTACATTTTTATTAGCAGCATGATAATGTGAGACTAAGTTTTATTTGTCAGTTATCAGTATCTTGTGACCAAAACATTGTAAAACAAAATGAGACACTGCTATAATTGTACAGTCAGATTTTAGTTGGGTATTGTCTATTTGAAACCTTCCTGCTATTATCGATGGAGTAATTGTATCATTCATCAGGCCGTTTGCCAGTGAAGCCTTTTAATCCTTAGTTTTCAGGTGTGAACATCAGTTCTTATGTGTTATGAACCTATAGGTGCTCTTTTACTTTGCTGGAAATCTGAATGTCTTAAAAAATTCAGTACACTTTAGTTGTGAGCAGCAGAAGGATGCTTAGAAGGTTTCTGCAATTGATTCACTTGTGCAAATTAAGGAGAGCTTTAGTGTGGCCAATGTAGGGCAATATTTTTAATTGATTCTATTTATTTAGCTGATGCACCTTACTAAGATGAAAATTCTGCATTTTATTAATACATAAGGAAATTTCAAACAATTCATTATTCACATGCACTGTCTGTATTCGTACAAGCTCACAACAGAAAAGAAAAATAAGCAACCCTTAAGAACATTTTAAAAGAAATATAAAAAATAACTTATTTTTCTTTCTAACAAGGAGTCATTGACAGGTCATCTTTTCCAGTTTAATTAAGCAATAACAGATCTCAGTGAGGTTGTGGAAGGCTCTGGAATACCAATAAATAAAACCAGAAGATGAAGCATTTCTTTCATTAAATACTAGGAGCTGTTTATAACTCTGTTGCTTACTGTTAAAATCAATTATTGTTACTAATACTCTTCAAGTAATTTAAAACTGAAGGCACACTGAAGGTTGTAAAGTAGAACTTTTCTTTTTAAATGTCAGACATAGCCATGAAGGTCAGCTCTTGTGAATAAGCACACCTCAGATGAACACACTTGCAATAATATTTGTGAAGATAGATCTCGTGTTAGTGACAGCTGCTGGCAGCAAGCAGAGCTGCCACAGCCTTCCTTCCACTCTAATACATGTGACTACACTGGTGTAAAAATACAGGGATGTTTCTAATACAAGGCAATGGAGAAAATGGAATTATTTTTGTATGAGATAGAATCAACCGAGTTAGACACAGAAGCAATTTATTTAAAAGAGACACTTAAAATATTAACCTATTCCAGAAATAGTTTTCTGTTATGAAAATGAATTGTATTCTAATAGGTGTGAAAGAATTTCAAGGGCCCATGGTGCAAATGTTTCTTTCCACATAACTACTTGAAATACACTGTCGTGGTTTCATCATACACTTCCTTCTGGTCCCCTTTCCATACCAGTGTGTTTGCAACAGGTGTGCATTTTCTCCTTTTTCTCCTGTGCTGTTACAACACAGTTGCTTTAATTTAATACTACAGGGAATATTTCAATGGAAAAAACCCTATATCCCTTAAAATATTAAAATGCAAGTATGAGTCTTCACTGATTTCTTAACTGTGGGTTTTATAATAGGTGTTTAATGCTGTTGCCTTCTTTAATACTTAAATTGTTTGATTTATTCTGCAAATCGATAGTCTCTTAATGTTTACATAACTTCGGATTCAATAAATAAGGTTTTAGTTTTTCAAGGAACATACCGTGTGTTGCCCTGTTGCAACAGTCACAGAAGATTAGGTACACACTTTGAATTTGAGATCAACAAATGGCATTCTACAGCCTAATCTTTCTCTTTTTTGCTTTAAATTAAACAAATGTCTATAAACATAGTATCAGTGTGTAAACCACCATTTTTATTTTATTTTATTGTAACTCCACTGTCACTAAAAAAAGAAGTTGCTTATTTAGACTAATGTCTATAATTTTGTCAGCATAGAGATTAAATTGCCAAGGCATTTGACTTCCAAACAAAATAATGTAGAGTTCAGTGACATAAACATAAAGACCAGTATTTATTATGTTGATGTATCCATTTGGACTGACAGTCTAGCTATCATGGTATTAGACACCAAATGTATTTCTTGTCCTAAATTAATAATTTATATGGAAGACAAAAATTCTACAAAAAGATTATTTTAAAAACCATTTAAAGGATATTTTAATGTTTATTTTTCACACGATTACTGGATAAGAAATAATTTAGCAGTTTGCATTCTTTATTACTCTAGAACACATCTTGTTAATATAGCACTGAAATAATATACACTTAGTGAATTCTAAACTGGATACCCTTGTGCATCTCATAAAACTCTCTGAAATTTATGTATTTAAAACTCTGTATGATACATTAAGCTCAGTGGACTTAGAAAGATCCAGAGTTTAATCATGAAGCTTAAATTAAAAAAAAAACAACCACCAAAAAACTTAAATAAAACCCCTGCCAAAATTGAGCTATCATATAATTCCTTTAAATTCACTGCTGTTGTGTTGGAGTTGTTGGAGTAGAATGTGATACCATGCCTGATGAAGTGGGAAAAAAGATTCACAGTAATTTTGAAATCAAGAGGAATGTGTTTGGAAAGCCCTTTGGCAATAAAAACCACAAACAGACAAAACCACACGAACCCCAAAGAAACAAACAAAAGCCCCACAAAAACAACCAACCAAACAGCTGCTTTATTATTTACAAAATGCTCCCACGTTTGAGTACCTGGGGGCACCGTTTCTGCCTTCCCCTTGGAATGCTGTCACTGGAGCCCTCCCCAGAACTGTGTGTCGGAAGACGGAGTGCCCGGTATGGGAGCTGGCCACATCTGTCAGGAAACTGCTACAGATGGTTCAACTCATTAGCTGCAGAACTCCGAGCAAACATCATCCGAGAGTATGGGGACCTCACTTGGACTAAATGTTAAGCTTGCCTCCTGTTCAGTGTCATTACATTTCCTGCAAAATATGATCCTTACATATTTCTGTTAGACACTGGATACTCTTGGATGTAATTGGTCTGCAACTCTGTTTTGTTCGATTTGCAAATGTAAAATAATTAAATTAATACCGGTTCCACCACCCAAACAGTGTCTCAAACGTAGCTCACTGTATCTGTTAAGTTTTGGCTATATCTGGTAGTTGTACATCTCCATAATGGTATCACAACTGTGATGCGATGAACTCCAATGTAGTATACACTTGTATTTGCAACACCTTTCCTTAGTATCACGTCTATATTGTGATGTGTGCTGTCACTCCTGCAGAATTTCTCCGCTTACCTGTCTCCTTGTTGCTTGGTATTTCTCGCGAAGTTGTTCCACGTTTGTGTGAGTGCTGTTGTGGCAGAGCAATCACAGCAGGTGTTCCACAGTTAGCTTTGCAGCAGAGCCAGCAGAGGGAGCAGACACATTGGTGTTTTATGGTACTGACAGATTTTGGCCATTTTTCCCTATTGTTTTTGCAAATGCATGTATTTTCATATACGTGGCCATTATATAAAAGATAGTGGGCAAATATCTGGGCCCTGGAAGTTCAGTAACTGTGGACAAAAGCTGAGCTGTCGACTGTTTTACGATTACAAAATTATCTTTGATTTTGCAAAGATTTGCATATATAATTTTGTGTACTGAGAGTAATTATTTGTACTGAGGTTTTTTTTACCCTGGAAAGAAGAGACTTTCCCTTAAAAAAATGCTTCAGTTATACTTCAGAGCACGCTGCCTTTAGAGAAGCCACAGCATAAATTTAAGTACAGGTTAAAATGACTTCACACACTTGCAAGGTCAAGCCCATAATAAATCACAATACACATTGTGTGCAGTTCACCTGTGTGAAATAGGCTTGAAAAGACTGTTCTGGTCATAGCTGGTATGTAGAGATACATTTTGGGTGTATACAAACAGACTTCTTTTTCAGTTACATCTAAATGCCAAAATTGCACGGAAATTGTTCTCTCATGGTCATTGTACCTTAGGCCTGCTCCCAGAGTTGGCAGGAATTTTACATGAAGAGATGTCAAGGTAGAAAGGTGGGCGTCTTTATACAATCTTATGTGTATTTAAACAGTACAGTGAAGTAAGTATTACTTTGTAAATGATGTTGTTTGCATCATGATTTAAACTTTGTTTAAATACTTTTTTTTGTGATGGCATTATTGCACTCTGTGCTTGGTTAAGCCAGGCGGGGTTGATTATCATTAAGTGTTATTTATTTCTATTTTATTAAGCCTCCTTTTACATTCATGTTACAGGTTAATTTATACTTTTATTTCATGCACTACTTGGCTTTACTGATTAATATGCCCCATGGCATTCAATAAAGCCAGGCAGTGGAGGAAATAAGAGTGGTATTAATTTCTAACATTGCTATAAATTTGCCTTAATAAAACTAGCTCAATAACACTGCAGTAGTAGTACAATGGATGCTTCCAAATTGTTAGCAAAGACACAACTGAAAGAACAACACATTTTTTCCTGAATTTAAGAACGCTGTGCTGTCTTTTTGTTAGTGTTCAAATTAGGCTACCTGTTATAATACTGAGTGCTCTTACATCGTGTTCTAAAATGCAGTACATATTTTTCAAAAAGAATTATTATTTTACTTAGTCAATCAGTTCAGTCATAAGCAGATAAATCCTCTGGATCCTTTCAAATGCCTTTTGGATTTTCATGACCACTGTAACTTAACAGACAGGTTTCAAAATATCAAGGAAAAAAGAGAAAATTCTGGACTATAAGGGCAAACAGAAAACAAGAAAAAACAGAACAATGGGTTTTCTTTTTTAGTAGCAAAATAACTACTATTGGTTTATACTTTCGAGTATTTTCCCATTGATTTACTTACATGTTGCTTTGTAGTAGGGGAAAATTCTCAAGAAGGAAATGCAGATGGGATTGGTGAATATTAGTTTTAGGTGCAAACTCATTATAGTGGAAATATTTTGACTATATTTTCTTTATTAAATATTAAATATTAACTATGATAACTGTATTTTTTTTCAGGTCTAGATTGTGAAATCTGTGTAGCATAAAATCCTTAATTAAACTTTGCCATGTAACATCTAGTTGTGACAAATTTTTTACTCATGCCTGCATTCCTTTCTTACTCAAATTCACATTGACTTAACNTTATAGTGGAAATATTTTGACTATATTTTCTTTATTAAATATTAAATATTAACTATGATAACTGTATTTTTTTTTCAGGTCTAGATTGTGAAATCTGTGTAGCATAAAATCCTTAATTAAACTTTGCCATGTAACATCTAGTTGTGACAAATTTTTTACTCATGCCTGCATTCCTTTCTTACTCAAATTCACATTGACTTAACTGAAAATTTTGCTCAGAAAGAGGAGTTTGGATACAGCTGTTATTTGACCTCAGTACGAAATGAAAGCATGATAAAGCAAATGAGCACAGAAAAGTCTGAACAAAACCACAGCCCAAAAGAATAACCAAATCCTCAGAGCCTGATCCTAGAAGGTTCATGGAGAAGCTTGTTCCTGAAGTCACTGGGATACGAGCCTTCTCTGCACTTTGCTGGGTCAGACCTTAATAAATCACACAAGACATTTTGCAGAGATCACCTATGGGGTGAAAGGCAGCAAATGTTTAAAACAATTAATATAAACATTATATATAAAATAGAACTTACTTTTACATTCAGGCAGCTATACAATACTGTCATTTTGATAAGTGTATTGGTTAGTTAAAATCAGATGGGCAGCAGACTGACTGGTATAATTTGATTTTACTAAATAATATGAATTTGATTTTAGTAAATAATATGCATTTACAGAATGCATAGTCTAAGAATCTACCAATGTAGATTCAAATTCAAATTTTAGGCTTTATGTAATGATCTTTGCTTAATATGTTTTCGTAAATAGTAACAAAACCTGTGAAATTGCCTTACTTACTATAAAAGTTATGTATGTCCAGACATAGCATTTAATTAGGTCATATGATACTGCTGTAGTTTAACTGTGTCAAATAATTTTATTTAAGTGTTCTATAACCTTGTAATCATGGAGACATTGAAGTTGGAAATGGAAATGTTGTCCTCCTGTGTACAGGGCACAGCCAGGTCTGTTCTGGGCCCTGCATACAATATGTGATACTTTGTCTGGGCTAACTTCTTGTGGAGTTCAATTTTATCAACCGTTTTCTCAGAATAATATTTGGTTTTTAATGGAAAACTAAATGTCTTCCTTTATCTAACTTTTAAACAAGGTGTCAGCCAACAATAGGAGTCATGACATTCACAGGCACATTTGATTCAGTGTTTTAAGGGCAGGTGTAATCTGTAATGCTTTGGGGGAAATTTGCCCACTGCTGTGCCAAGCTGGATAGCTTACTCTAGAACTGTACTTCATGGAAGCTCCTATATATGCCTCTGGAGTGGTGGAAGATTAGATTAGATAAATAGACGATTAAATTGTCTGGGAGTTTAGTTTGCCAGAAATGGTGAAAATCTGTGCCATGTGTTAATAGGGGTGATCTGTGCAGCCCATGAATGCTTTCTGTCTTTCCTTGACAGGAGCAGAAGTTTGGGTCTCGTTCGCTCTCTGGGTAAGGCCTTTGAGGTGTATGGGAAAGATACTGAGAACATTTTCTTTCTGCTGCACACATAAGCAGCAGGTAAGATTATTAAAGGAAAATTCACAAGAGTAATTTTTCACATTTAACCCCCTAATGCAAAACGATAGATCTGTTTTTTCTTGGATCACCACAGCCAAGCAGAATAAACTGCAATGTCTACAAAACAGAAAAATGTGTGTTTGGGCTGAGAGCATAACGTGCAGTTAAATATGAGCAGGTCTCTTCAGTGTTACCAGTGTGGGGTCTGGGGAGTGGGATGAATGAGAATGTCAGCCTGGGTGCTGCAGGTAAGGCAAGAATGGTTAAAGCAATGTCGTTTTCTTTGATAGTTTTAAAAAAAGCAATCCCTTATAAAGGGATGTCTAAAAAGAAGGGTGAATCCTCCTCTCCATCTCTTGCACTGTACTTACCATCATGCAGATGTTAAAACAAGAATATTCACTCCTGTTTCAATAATTCTCTGCCTGTTATCAGTAGGGGTAAACTGATATTTTGATGCTCTTTTTATTTTGTTGTATGTTGTGTTTTTCCCTGACCCATGTCTCACCTGTACTTCTGTGGAACACAGAAAATTCTGTACTTTTGTAGAAGGAAGTACATACTGATTTTCTATTCTGCCTCTCGATAAAATGTTTCTCCTCTTCCAATATATTTTTATGGAATTAAAAGATGTTGCTTTTATTTATTGGCTGCTGGTGGATATTATTTATTTTTACACCTTTACAGCACAGTCTTGGAAGAGAAACTGTGCTCTAAAAATTGTTGTTAACTTTGACATTTCTAGCCATGTGTTTAAGTGACATTTGTTTCAGAGGGAATGGATCTCTTCTCAGATGACGTTTTCTGGGAACCATAACCAAAAATCCAAAACCTATATAGCCGAATCTCCGCTTCTATCTATGAGAAGACCATAAAGTGGTCTGAAGAAACAGCCAAACATGATCGTAATTAGGATAATCGAAATATTTTCTGGATGTCTGACGCAAAAACGAATGTAATAACACATAACAATAAGTGCAGTCCCTTCTGTATGAAGTGTTAGAGAGCGTTGAGCTGATCTAGTGCTGATGCTCATGAAGAATTCGAACGGTGCCTTTGTTTAGGCCTTCTTGCAAGCAGCAAATTGTACACGGCCCCCGAAGTGCCTTGGCTCCGCGCCTTGGCTCCGCGCCTTGGCTCCGTGCCTTGGCTCCGTGCCTTGGCTCCGTGCCTCCGCTGCCGCCTCGGAGCGGCCCCCGGCGGGATCCCGCTCCCTCCGCGCCCCGGCCCGGGGCGGGGCCCTGCCCTGCGCGCCGCGGCC
>VYZQ01029541.1:0-12120 GCA_013400655.1 Mystacornis crossleyi
TATTTTTTTTTCCCTTCTGCTTTAAACTACCTCGCTTAAAATTAAATTATGACACTTGTGACACGATCATTTCCCATTCCTGCTGGAAGTGAAGGACAGGATTCATCTGAAGCTGGTGGAAAAAGTGCCGCTGAAACCTGTTGTAGTTGTGGCATGTGGTGTGGTTCAGCCCAGTGACTTGTGAGGTGCTCTGAGGGCATCTTTTGGAGCTAAACTCTGACACTTTAACTGGTTCAGAGCAGCAGGAAGTTGTAGACTGAGATTCATTTCTGGATCTGTCCTCGCTGCAAACTCTGAGCAGTCGGTGGTGATTTTGATCAGATGAATTCCTCCTATCAGGAAGAAAGGCGACGTATGCCGGTATTTTAATTTCATTTCAATTTGCTTTAGCAGAGATTTATAATTATTATAAGGAATGATTTTATAATGTAATTCAGTGTTGTCAGAGTAGGTTAGCTTTATGACCTGCTTTAAAAAATAAATGCGGCTTTAATTAAAACAAAACCAAAGAGAGAAGTACAGTCTTGTACCAACATGTTGCTGTCAGCACCCTGCTAACTGTCTGAATTGAGCTGCAAGCCTCCGCTCCGAGGCTCCTGTGCCAAAAACAAAGCTCTTGGCACATTTAAAGGCACCGCTGGCTTATTTTTAATTTATAGCTCAACTTGGTATTGCTGGAGGTTTTCTAATAACAATCGTGACGACTGTAAAAAATGAGACACAAGAGAACAGCCACGTTTAGCAGCTGACAGCTCCTACAGAAGCAAGGCTGGATGCAGCAGCAAACCCGACCCTCTGCTGCTCAGCAGTACTGCATTTCCATTGCCTGACCTGGAGTCTCTTTTGGTTTAACCCAGTACGAGATCAGAATCCCAGTCATTAAGTTTAGCCTTCCAAGCTGCCATCTTTCATGAGGTAAGATGATTTTGCTTCTACATAATGGATGTCACAGAGCTCATCTTCAGTACATGCTCACTCCACTTGTAATTTTCTGTATTTGCATTGCCTGACATGAGACAATATTAATGCTGTATCACACTGAAGGCTCTCTGACATCAGCAAATAGAGCCACCACGCAAACCAGAGCCTCTCCAGCACCATGCACAGCCCCCTTCTCATCCTTGTGTCTCCTTCACAAGGTCAGTTATATTAGGCTGACACATTAAAACATTTTAGTATCACTTTGTCAGAATTTTCATGTCTTAGTGTTCATCACACATCAGGATCCGGAGAGCTGTCACATGGCTGACACTAAGTGGCTTGGTTAGGTGGTTATATAATATTGTGGAGGGTAAAATTTCACTCCCTAAAAGTCAATAGAGATTTTGATTTCACTAATTTTAGTTTTAAAATTAGTAAATCTATTGATTTCCTTCTTATTGGCTTCAGAGTTAGAGAATTATCCAGTTCATAAGCTACGTTTTAGGATGGGGATTTATTTTTAATTATTTTTACTCTGTCTGTATAAAATGATTCAGAAATTGGATGAAAATATGAACAGGCAGCAAATTTGAGGAGAATAGAAGGAGGCAGAACCAAACAGGTGAGGGACAGATTGCAACCTTCGCCTCCCACCCCTCTGAGCAATATCTTACCTGGGTGCTGAGATCCATATGAGAGGCCTCTACCGCGGATTTTCCAACAGGGAGTCTCAAGGAAGGGGTCTGCTGTAGCTGTCAATATTAATTGAGGCCATGTGTGAGAACGTGAAGCCAAATATTTGAGGGATTATTTATAGCAAATGAAACATCTTCTCTAGTGTGCATTAAAAAATATCTTCTACAAAATACAAGGGTGAAAAGAGTGAAAAAGAGGTAACGCAGTGAGATGAAGTCCTTAAGGAGCTATGCTGGGGAAAAATTGTGCTTTTCAGAAAAGCTATGTTTTCAGCTGAGATTGTCTAGTCTGGCATTAGGACAGACAGCATCAGATGTCATAAAGCTTCCTTTTAAATTGCTTTTACTAATTGCCTCAATTTTTTTGTTGCAAGATGGATGCACTGAAGTCTTCTGTCTTGGTGAGGGCTGGGTAGTGTTCACTTCTGTGCCAGATCCAAGCTGGATTTGAAAAGTCTCACATCCTAAATGTTTTGTTCCATTAGAGAGCTGGTAAATCACTCCTTCTAAACATTTTAATACATTTCTAGTCTTGACAATTTATGAGTCATCAAATTGGTGAATACCCTAGAAACCTTTCCAGAAAAAAAAACATTCGTAAAATGTTTTTGTTACCATTTTTCTCTCTGGTTAGTGCATACCTGGTCCTAGGGCCAAGATTTAAAAAGTGTTCCCTTTTTCATTCTTGTTCAGTTTTAATGGCCAAATTTTTGAGAGAGCTCAGCATAGAGTGTTTGACTCTCTTGAGCTGCTCATGGCTTTGGACAGCCTTGGACAGGTGCCACATTTCTGTTCTGTGTTATTCTGTCAAGCACTGATTCACAACTTTATTTCAGGCAGCATCATGCAGTAAATAACACTGATCATGAGCAGCTGTACGTGCCACCTGAGGCACTGAAACGAGCCAGGAGAGATACGGAGTGGCTTCTAAGAGCTCTAATAACTCCTGAAACATTTCTCAAACACTTTTTATCGCCACACACCTATGATAGGTTTGGAGTTGTGAAATCCTTCCAGGATCCATTTGGGATGTCTTTGCCCTGCAATGAGGGAGAAGCCTCTCTGTGAGTACAGGCGTGCACGCAGCGCACGTCACATGTGCCACAGCGGTGGGCCTGGTGTTCCTCTCACCCTCATCAGCCTGCTAAAACATAAAAAAAATTAAAAACACATTGTGTATCACAAGAGTCTTTTCCTGGCAAGAAGCTTTGCTCTGGAAGACATGACAATTGCCTGAACCATGAGATATTAAACTCCATCATGTACCAGGCTTGTTAATGTTCCCTAGGGCTAGCAGGAACATTGTTTGTAGTCATGGACAAGGAGGAAGGGTCCTGATCCTGCTGTTTGAGTAACAGGTGAGACACAGTTCCCCAGGTAAGACTATTTTCCCTTTTGTCACAACATATAAACCCATTTTCCCCTTCCTCCTACCTTGGATTTTAGTATATTTAAGAGTTCAGTGATGCTGGATTGGCCTTAATTAAATTGATTAACTTAATGCAGTATCTGTAATAGGTAAATAAATAAATAACTATTTTCTGACTTGGTGTCCTGTATCAAAATAACTCAGCAGCAACAAAACATTTTCACTCTTGGTTCACAGACCTGTCCCATTGTTCCAGTGGCTCAGGGAGCAAAGAACAAAATAAACTCAGTTTTGTTCTGGACCTTGTCTGGCATATACAATAAAAGGGAATCCTTAGAGTCCACATGAGAACTGGTGCAAAAAAAGCTGTTTGAAGCTCAGTCTCCATGTTGATTTATGCTGGATTCAATTTTCTGTAAACATACCAAAAATGGTGGCTTTATTTCCAAAGGAGCAGGGAGTCTTCCTCTCATTGCAGTCAGTCACAGTTATGTGGACTCAGCAGTGAAGAGGGTGGGAATGATTTTGGGATAAGGAGAGAAAAAAAGCCTTTTGGTATCCTATAAACATTGCTTCTCCATTTTTTTTTTCAAAAGCAAAAGTAGTTGAAGCTGCTACATTCAAAAATCTCAGCCAGATGAACTCCTTGCAGTTAAATAAAATCAATTTAACAATCTCTTTGTGTTTTGAAAGACAAAAGGGAGAAAACCAAGTGCTTAGATTTTTCCTGACCAAATTTAAGTGAAACAAAATGTCCTCCTATTATCCCATTAGACCTAACATGAGGCATTGAAGAAATTACCTCTCCCCTGCTGCCCCCAGAGCTCTGTCTATAATGAAACACAGGGAAAACAAGTGCTAACACAAGTAGACTTTGTACTGTGTGAATGACTTCTCCTGTATTAGCAAAGCAGACTGCTAATATGATATGATGGGACATTACTAATGCAACAGAGTGGAGCTAATGCAAACAAAATATCTTGGAGTGCCTGGTTGAACTGAATAGAGAATTTGTTTGTCTGGGACCCAGATTCTGAAAATCAAAACAAATGCCTCAGAAACAAATTTTACAGATCCTTCAATAAATACGCCGAGCCCATCAGATGCACCAAGGTGTTTGTGGGTGCTGGAGGCACAGATAGATCCATGAACCTCATTCCCACACTGACTTCTGAAGGGAGTTGGGTGCTTGGGTGTCCTTGGCACTTCAGAAAATCTTTTCTTGTATAAATAATATATGATGATAATTTACATTGACATAATAACCAAGTGTGTGTGATTATCAGCAAAGGCTGTAAAACTGCTGCTCAAGGCTGGGGGAGCGCTGCTGTCGTTGCACCAAATCTGTGTCTCTGTTAGGAACTGTAGCGACAGGACAAGGGGGAATGGCTTCAGGCTGAAAGGGAGCAGGTTTAGATTAAATTTGAGGAAGAAATTCCTCCCCGTGAGGGTGGGGAGGCCCTGGCACAGGGTGCCAAGAGAAGCTGTGGATCCCTGGCAGTGTCCAAGGCCAGGTTGGACAGGGCTTGGAGCACCCTGGGACAGTGGAAGGTGTCCCTGCCCATGGCAGGGGCTGGGAGAAGATGGTCTTTAAGGCACCTCCCAACCCAAACTGTTCTGTGATTCTACAGCAAGTTCAACTCTGAGAAAAAAAATGGTTATAATGCACTTTAAAATCTTAACAGTGTTTTTTTGTTCTTTTTGCCTCCTTGCCCTCCTCCCACTCTCAGCTGTTAATGAAGATATTGTCTGCTGTAAATGCACAGGTTTGAGCAAATGAGAGAATCCCATCCCCAGTTTCAGCTGGGGGTAGTATCTCCCACAGCAAAGGGTCTGTTTAGGCTTTGATGCATTTCCCTCCAAAGGCCATCTATTAAATGGAATCCGTGGGTTCTCTCTCACAACCTTGAGGGCCCTGTGCTGCACTGGGAGCTGCTTTGCAGCCAGGAGCAACCAGTCACAATTTGTTATTAAAACTGCAGCTCCCCACTGCTTGCTGCTGCTGACTACCATGAGGCTGGAGTCTGCTCAAGAAAAGCAGAGAAAGCAGAAACTGAGAATATTCCCAAGCTCACCTTTTAATGAAGGCATATGGCATTCAGGATATTGTTATTCATGTAGTAATTGGCAACGGCGTACACATATTTATGGTACCGCTCATCGTGCTTAGGAAATTTTGGAATTGCTCCATTTTAATGGGCAATAAAGACTTACCTGAAGTTAAAGTATATAGCATATACAAGGAAACATGAATAATTCTTTATAATTACACGCACGTATTTATGTACACTCACACACGTAGCCATCAGGTAAGGCAATTTTTTCTTTTAATAATTATTACTGAAGTAGAGCAAACTCTGCCTAAATTGTTCTAAACCCAGATTAGTAAATTTAATCAAGTCAAATGAAAAACAAATGCAAGGTCCCAAGACTTTACCTAGGTATTTGGGGCTGCAGAAAAGGGGTGTAAGAAACAAGATAAATTGTCTGCAATTATCGGCAGAGCTTGATTCCAACATTTGCAGTAAAACTGGGGCTTGACAAAAAGCCTTGCTGTATACAGGAAAAAAAGCACCACTTTGTAGTCCTCTTTCTGTTGAAATATTAGAAAGAGGTGGAGTTTTTTGGGGTTTTTTTCTAATGTAATAAGTACCTGGAGTTTTCTCTGATCACTACAGAGAGATGTGAGTGTGTGGGTTATATCCTTACTAAGGAGAAATTTTAATCTGTAATNTATATCCTTACTAAGGAGAAATTTTAATCTGTAATTGTAGAATTAAACTTCTGCTGCTATATCTGTGAGCTATCCATATGGACATTTGAGCTCCATTTTTATTTCAGAATCTTTTTAAAATTAATTTCACTTATTTAAACTAGAAAATAAAAGAGTTCATGCAAAAGTAAAAGTTCATACAGAAATATAAGAAACAAGAGTTGTTTAAACCCACAGAGTCAGATTTCTGCTATTGCTAAGTTTCATCAGTTTGAGAGCAGACTCACTGAAAAGAAAGAGTTTGCTTAGAGGAGGGCATAAAAAAAAATTGTATGCGCCAGCATTAGAGTCTGTGTCTTTTTAGAATTAAAAGGATGAGTACTTTAACCCACTAAGATAAAAAAGTATATTTGTGTGTGTCAAATTCCCCGAAACTCACCCAGCAGTTCACACAGGGATATTTTGGATGTCTTTTTCAGGAGCGTGCTCAACTGAACACTGAGAGTGCCCATGTTCTGTGTACAGGATTTAAAGACCTCAGTGCAGGTTTGGATAGTGATCTGCAGGCACAGACCTTGTGAGTCCCACGCTTAGTGTTTAAAAATGAGTGTCCAAGAGTCTTCTTTCTTTCTCACACAGTCAGAAACTGAAGTACCTCATTCAGGGGCTGGATTTCATATTTCTCCATTAGAACCACACCTCCCCATCTGGTATTGCAGGTAGGATACTCTGGCTCACAGCATCTGGGCTGAGAAATGTTCTCTCTCCTCAGAGTCCCAGATACTTCACAAAAACCCTTCAGAAACCATTTATCAGACTCAGCACTGAAATGTTCAGTAAAATTTGTAATGAACCACCTTCTTCCCCTGCCTACACACTTGCCCCAAACTCTCCCTAGCAGAGCAGTTGTTAATTTGGTTAATTGCTGGTGCTTTGCTGATGTTTGCTATTCCGAATCAGGCATAGTCAACCCCATTCATACCAATTTGGAAATTACCTTAACCTATTGTTCAAAACTAAAGCGGGATTTGTTTTTAAGTTTTACAATGTCTCAAACAATTATTTCATCTGGTATCTGATTCTCAGCATCCATACTGATGCTTCTTCATTAGCAGAAAGAGGAAATGAAGAGTTTTATCAATACTGTGCAGGCTGGCATCTCAGAAGATCTGCTGCAGCCCCTGGCTCTGTCACGAATCTCAGTCATGATCTTAGACAAGTTCTGTCATCTCCCCACGGGATTGAAGTGATGTTACTTCATTTCCTGCTTTTAAGATACTGTATTCATCTAGATTGGAAACCCTTCTTTAGAGCTTCGTAGGATTGGATGGAACCTGCCACAGTGTACCCTCATTAACATCACGGATTAAATGATGCAATAATTTGAAAGTAATTAATGGGGGTAACAAAGAGATAGCGAGCAAAGGGGTGATCTTGCAACCTCGGACTGAAACCACCAATTCAGAAATCTTGTGAAGCAGCTTGTGCCTCAGAGTTTACTACTTGAACTTTTTCAAACAGCAGCATTCCCATTGTTTGGCTAAAGCTGGAGAAACACCCAAACTATTGGGTGCTGACGGGAAACCTCCAAACTTTCTGAGGTTTCTCTGTCATTGACAGAAACCATGGTCTGTGGCTTTCAACAATAACATTTGTGCTGATTTTAGCAATTCAAATCCAGATGCAGCAACTGAGCTTGTCAAAACAGAGGAGCCACAGACCACTTCTCTCTATGTGAATGTGCTGCCGTTTTTGGGAACTGATTATCTACACGATCACGGACAACCAAATGCCCATCTGGTTTCTCTGATCTGCAGGAGCAACATCAGTACCATGACAGTCTACAGGGGATATAAATAATCTGGAAGCCTTTGCTCTGGAGTATTTTACTTGCATATCTAGCTGGGCTGGCTTCAACATGCAGCAGAGTGTGCTTTTACAGGTTTTATTGACATAAATTCTCTGCTGGAAAAGGACATCACTCCTGAAAATTAAACATGCCAGGGGGCAAATGGGCATCTTCCAAAAATACCCATAGGATAGCAATTCACAGAGCAATGGCAAATGCAATGTTTTAAAGATGTGCAGCTTTCTAGGCTCACCTAGATGCAACACTTGCTTCTCCAAGGTGAGACACTACATCTGCAGGGATTGTGGGTAGACCACAATCAGCACCTTCTGGCAGGTGCCAGAGTTGCCCAGAAAAAGCAGCAAAGCCCTAATCCTCTTTGTCCAAGTGTCAGGAATCAGCAGCAGGTCTGTTTGGAAGGGCTGAGCAGACAGTGCATCTCATCGGCACCTCTGAGATTGCCCCCAGACTTCGGATGTGAGATGATATTGAGGCCTGCAAGGGAAAGTATAACAATAATTGACTTAACTGAAGCTTTGATTCAACTTTATGAGCATGAGAGAGGCAATTCACACTCCTTACCCAGAAGCTACGCTCACGCCGGGGAGCTGGAAGGAGATATTCAATTAGAAGTATCCCTTCACAAGGGAAAATTCTACCTGGAGTGAGAGATGAAATGGGAAATTTCAGTGGAAGCTGCGTTTTTTGGGGGGGGGTTCAAAGGAGAGTTTGTTTTGGTAGCCAAGCTCCTAATGGAAAGATAACTTCATCCTTAAGTGATTTCTGCCAATTCATAACAATTTACACCTACAGGGCATCAGCAAATTAAGTCCAACTACATCACTGTCATGTGAAGAAGTATTGGGTACACTGGAGCATGGAAGGACTGACTCACGGAGTGACATATGCTAAGGAAAAGAAATAAAATTCAGGAGTCCCAACTCCCAATTGCCTGCTGTAATCACTGTACCTTGTTTTTTAATACTCTTCCACTGCTGGAAGTGAATTAATTATTTACATTCTGCCGGACCATTTTTCTCTTTCCCTTTTTTACCATTTTATGCCTCAGCTTTAATTCATCCCCAGTATTTTTTCCATTTGAGTTTCTAGCAATAACATTATTAAATTTCATGTCTGCTTCCGTTTTTATTTCCATCTTTCACCAAAAATATATAAAGTGAAATGAATCCCAATGAGAGAGCTTTTCTTTTCAAACCACTCTCGGTATCATCGTTTCCTTAATTAAGTAATTGAAGCTCTCCCAACACACACGATGTCATTCAATCCACTGTGGTCTCTCATACACCCTGGTACTTAGACTGGTTCCTACAGGAGACTCTTTTTCCAGTCCATCAGTCTCTTCTGCAGCTTTCTAATAACATTTCAGGCCTGCTTCTCCTGGTACCCCATGGTGCACATGGACCATGGCTTTAACGAAGGAAATAACATAAAGACAAGATGACTTTTTATCATTCTCAAGGGTCTCTATCCCAGGTCTTGCATAGGACCAATCTTGATAGGCCTGACATCCTCATACTTCTGTTGAACAGAGAAATTTCTTGCATTATTTTTGTGTCTGTACCCTCAGTTTCTTCCTTTGAAATTTGAATTCTTTCATTTGAAAAAGAAATTATATTTTTAATTAATAATTTTGCATTACTAATTATTAATTTCCTCCTTTTATACCTTAGACTGTCCAAATCCTTTTTGGCATCCCTTTGCTGAGCAGTTTGTGCCTTCCCTGAATTCTGGAATGCTGTTTTCTCTGCTGGAAATCTGAGTCAGAATTGCTTCCAGAGCAGAAACACATTTTTAAAAGATGAGCAATACAGAGACCATGCTAAGGCTTGATAGAGCCTCAATACATCCACTATTGTATAGCTATGGCTGCAGTTCTTGGGAAGTGCAGACATTTTTTTTTACTCTTTAAAATTTCTAAATGGACAATTGAGATTCGGTTTCACAATATTTTGCAGGAAAAGGGTCCCCTCAGGAGCCTAGATGATATTTTTCCTGAGGCTGAAGGGAAGGAAGAGCAGCTAATTCTCTGTGCTCCTTCCCTTCTAGGGACATTGCATCCATGCCTGCTGTTCTCACTCCACTTGCATCCTTGCACTGCCAATGCTAGTTAGGGGTGAGGAGATAATGTCAGCAACTCTTCTCTTCCCTGTGGATTTAGGATGATAAAGAAGCTCCTATTGCAACGGTTTTCAAGCTTGGGAAGAGGTGTAAAGCAGCCCGGGAGAAGGCAGGGAGTGGGACTGAACTAAGGATTTGGTGTAATGGAGCTAAGCAATGGCTGGAACGGATTTGCAATAGAATTCCCTGCATAAGTGAGAGTTAGGTAAGAAAGGAAATGAGTGAACTCAGATTTGTGATTTGGGGAGGAACAGCTAGAGAGGGTTGTATTTGTGTGGAGGAGATGATAGATGCAAGAGCAGTTAACAGGGTTTCAGGCCTAAAGTCTCACACCAAATGGCACAGTAGGATTTTTCAGACTGCCTAATGTCAGAGCCTCAACACAAAGATCCTGAAGTCTAACACCCAAACTCATTTTTCTACAAACATCCTCACTGCTTCTCCCTGAAGTCTTCATTCTCCCAAACAGACCTAGCTCTGGCTGTCTACCGGAATTATTTTTGTTCCATAATTTTATCAGATTATACTGCGACAACTGAAGGTGGGGAGTGGATCCAGATCCACTTAGAAGAACTAATTCCTGATGTAATCCATGAGTGGGGGCATTGTGACATTAGCAGGAATTCGTTCCGCTCTTCTCTTGCTGAGAGTTTTGCAGGGTGGATTTGTCTGACGTTTTGTAGGCTGAGCATCCCTAAATCCGACCTGTGACAGTTCAGCTCATGGCACATCTGCTGAGTGAGTGCCCTCCCAGCTTATGGCCACTAAAGCAGAGGAATTTCACCATCGATCTGGAGAAGCACTTGAGACAATGGTAGTAACAGGGCAATAAAAGATTGCAATATATCACGGACTCGGCTGCTGGCTCATATAGATCAGAGCTGCATTAAGACCATTACAGCCTGCCTGTGACTGATCTAAAGAGAGAAACCCAGCTCTAGGAAGGCAAAGGGCTGCTGATAAAGAAACAAAACCAAACTAGCTAATGAAAATTTTTTTAAAAATTCAACATGACAAAATTTCTTTTGCCAGCCTGGACAAATGTCTTTAGCTCCCATTCTGCTCTCTGATCAGGGAGTCTGGGATTGATCCTCTGATGCATAGGCAGAAAAAGGAAGCCCTGATGCACTCTGAACTGAAAAACGTAAGTAGAGGAGTAAATCCCACCAGCCTAAATCTACCTACATTTACTGCTGTGGAAATACAGCAGAGGATTGGCCCAGCAGGTATTTAGCTTTCCAGGGCACATGTTTGTCCCCTGGGCATTTTCTTCTTTCCATGTCCCTGCAGATCACCTGCATTGTCTGGAGCTTTTCCTGTATAACAGATCCACCGATAACCTGTAAAGGAGCCAAAGCAGGAGCAAAAGCGATTGCAAAAACCCAGTCGCACACGGTGACTCCTTATCACTGCAGACAAGTCTGAGAACAAGTTCCCTTCTCTGGCCCCTGATCCTTCATTGCCTGTTAAGAAATTTGCTGACATTGTCACCTTCTTATGGAAGTAAAAGATGGAATTTGACACTTTGTGGAGAAAAAAATCTCCCTGAACAGAGGAGAAAAAGGAAGAGGGACTTTCACCCGCATGTCCCCGTGCTCTCTCAAGTCACTTCCATTTGCTATGGGTTTGCCAGCACCCACTGGATCCTTTAACAGGGATACACTTAAGCAGCTCCGTGCAGTGCCCTGAGCCAGGTGTGCTGAGCCACTGCAAGGCAAGGGCTGCGAGTCAAACTGGGGGAGCCTTAATCCTCCTAAGTAGAGCGAAACCTCCCTGCAGATAAAAGACTTGCCTGACTTGTTCCAGAGGGAGTTGGTGACATGGCTGCACCCTCGCCCCCTTCTCCCTTAGGAAAATTTGGCCCTGAGGGTGGAGTGGAGAGGGATGATCAAAGGGAAGTGCAGTTTGGCTGCCAGCTGCCAGCAACAGAAAGGCCAACCCGTCATTACTGGGGAGCAGCGCTGTTAGAGGTGAGTGTGAAGGGAAGGGAAGCACACTTGGGATCCTTGGCAGGCACGGGAACTGGGGCTCTGCCACTGCGTAGGAGTGATTTGGGCCTGGGAGGGGACCTTGTTTCTTCCCACTCCTTTGGCAAGGTAAAACCCAGGTGTGTCCCTGGGAATCCCTAGGGTTTTAACTCACTTAGGAGTAATAATGAGTGGATGGTGGTTTTCACCTGCGCAACTTGTAGGTAACTCTTGGACTCCCCACTGCATCCTGCCTCTACAAAGCCCTTCACTCCTTCTCTTTATCTCCCCTTCCCCAGAACACAAAAAGCAAATGTCCTCTTCAAGAGCCCCTGTCATATTCTTTTTCCCGTCTGGCTTTGGAGTACAGGGAGGGAGGAGGGCAAAAGGGCAAACTTCCTCGAAGTTTTAAAGCAAAACTAGGAAAGTAAAATGATCCTCAAAAAAAAAAAAAAAAAAAAAAAAAA
>VYZQ01029541.1:12153-25844 GCA_013400655.1 Mystacornis crossleyi
AAAAAAAGAAAAAAAAAGCATGTAGCAGTGCTGGAGTGGGAGCAGGCTGGGCAAGTTCTGCACTTTCTTCTCTGAGTAAGTGTGGCTGCCTTGGGACAGGGTCCAGCTAATTATCAACTTGCAGGGTTTTGGAGAGTGAGCAAATAGCCTTAGTGAGACACTGGAGGGTGTTGGTAGAAGCACATTTTTCATCAGGCTTTTTAAGACAAGCTGGATGGAGATTTATCTGTTAAAGAGCTTGCCTGCATGAACTTGAAGCCTAAACTTCAACACATTCACATTACCTGTTCTCCTACTGCAGAGCTGGCAGCTTACAGGTTTCCAGCACAGATTTGTGTTGTCAGTCCCAAGTATCGGACACAGGGAGCCCACGGGGAGGCAAAGGGAAGCTGTGGAGGAAACAAGGATTGTTTAACTAGTGCTGCTGCAGCCCACTGGGGTGGGGAAGGCTGGATGGAGATGGAGGGGTGCAGGGAGGGGGTTTGCTTCACCCTGGGGATGAATCTGCCCCTGGGACAGACCTATGGATGGCAGTCGGATTTTGAAGAAGTTGTTGGGTAAAGACCACGCCCAGCCCTGGGTGGCCCTACTGTTCTCTAGAAGAGGGGCACAGTGCAGTGCCCACCGCCAAGACCAATGGATCCAGGAGCAGACAACCCCCTCTAGCAGTCTGTGTCATGCATTTCCCAGGAGGAAATCCAGTTTTTCCGGGTGCAACTGAGCAGGACACTGGGCCTTGGTTTCTCTGCTACTCTTTTGGGTAGCCCAGCATTGCTGCTGCTTCCAGCTTGGAGCCAGTCTTCTATGTGAATACATGGAATGGGATTGGGTAATGACCTTTTGGGAAGCTCTCTCGTGTCTCTAGCAATCCAGACCACAGTCAGGAAAAACCACGCTTTTTCTTTGTAAAAATTCATCATCTGCCCATTAGCATTTTAGCCATCCATTGGGTTGTCTGGCTTTTATCCACCTTCTACACAAGAAACTGGATAATTTTTGATTTTTGAACCCTCAGACTGGAAGCTACAAACTGGGAATTTCCAAGGAGGCAAGTGGTCATTAATAATAAATAAAAACAACCTCTTACAAGTATGGAATACCGCTCATAGAAAGAAATAGATCCCAAGGTGTTATACAGACATGTTTCTGCTTTCAGGAATCTCTCTCATATGGATTTACAGCACAGGGACATTTTATGTTCTACCAAAGAAAAATTGCATTATCCATCACTGAAAACAGCTGTCTCAGGGGCTGAATGAAACTGATATTTTCCAGAATTAGCAGCTAATAGTGATTATGACTTGTTTTGCATATTTTTATGAATATGCTTCAATCTCGCCTAATACTTGAAGAGTCTGGTTTTCTGTTTGTCGCGATGAGTTTTATGTCTAAAACTTGGTTTGAGCCCAGATTCCACTTTTATTAAAGCACTCCAACAGGCACAACCTTTTAGCCTTCCCTGGTGAGAACAATATTTGCTTTCTGATAGGCTGGGTTTCCATACCTTTTCCTCCTGTGTGTGCGCGTGTGTCATGATGAGAAGTTTTAAAAGCAACTGAGTTATCCCCAGCTGCTAAGTTCTGACATGCACTTTAAACAAGGAAACCCAGGGATGTGGCAGGCTGTGAAGGAAGGGAGAGCAAAACTGGCTTACGTGTTGCACTGATCACAGAATTATCATCTGCTATCACAGTTTGCCATTAGACCCAGCTGCTGCCAACCTGACCAGTGCATTTCTTCAAGCTAAGCTAACAAAGCACTTATTTGTTATCCAGGGAACTACCTCTAATAGACTTCCAGTGAAATAATATTTGCTTTCCAACCCTACTTTGAATCCCACTCACTTTGTTAAAAAGATTGCCTCTGGCTGTCTCTGCTGGTCTAATCTAATAGTTTCTAGTTTGTACAAGCAAAGCGCTTTCAGCCAACTATATAAATAACTTAAAGAGAAGAAGACACTTTTACAGCGCTCTGTGCCGGGTGCTATAGAACATGACAGATTAGTAAATGACGCCTCAGTGGAGCTCATCTGGGAACCTCTGTCAGTTGAATATGAGCAATTACAATATTGTATTTGGGCTGAAAGGGTTGTCTGTCTTCTTACAAAAAGGCTAACAAGAAAAATAATTCCTGTCTTGCTTCTCCTGTGCATGAAACTGATCTAAGTGGCTCTCACCCCTTTTCTCTTCCCTCCCATTGCCAGCGCAGCAGCAGGAAGGGAGGGGGGGAGAGGCAAGCGAGGAGAGAAAAGAGAGTTATTTTCTTTCTGTTTTCACTTTTGGTTTGAATTGAGAACGAAGAAAGAATAATATTAGGAGACGGGGCTCCCTGAGGTTTGAGAGGGGACGTTATATCATTATATCAAAGAGCACTCCCTGCCTCCCGCCCCTGCCCCGGCAGCCCCGAGTGCTGCCTAAAGAGCGAGTGCCCCGAGCCCCTCGGAGCTGCTCCATTTATCCCAGCTCACCTGCTAAGATCCCAAGGGCCTAGAGTTTCAAAGAGTTGCCCAAGGTTTACCCGTGCTATTCCCACTGTTGAATGTTTTTTAAATAGAAATGTTGAGGCTGAGCACCAGACAAGAGAGGATGTACCATCCACGCTGTGATTTCCAAAGGAAAAATTTTCACACCCCATTGAAACGTCCTTGAGGCTCTTTTGAAATTGCCTGTAGGACCGGAGGCTCGATACCACATGGGCTCCTCTAGGATCAGTGAGTTTACATCAAGGAATCTGTTTGTGATCACTTGATGTAGGATTTTGGAAACACCTACAGGCAAAGCATTTTTCTTTTTTTGTTCTTTTTTATTACCATTTTTTCTCCCCGAAGAACCACCCCAATACCAGGAATGTCTTTTGTTTACATCTGTCTTTTTCTCACCATAGCCGGTTACTGTGGCTCTTTCCAGGTCTGTGAGTAACTGCGTGCAACTGCAAGCCCATGAATGTACACCAGCAGAAAATTGTGCTCTTAATTAGGTACTTCTGTTATGGAGAGGAAAACAGTGTCATTCCAGCTCCATCCTGCTATTAAAGCAGTGTGCCATGTGTGTGCCACTCGGAGGGTGACTATGGGCTGTATCTGCAGGCATATGGGCAGGTCTGGAACAGGATGAAGCCACAGAGGTCTGAGCATTGAGCCATTCACTGCTGTGTCAAACAGGCCCTGGCATTCCTGGCATGGAAATTGTTTTCTGAAGTCCAGTGGTTTTCTGGAAGAAAAAAGAGTCATGATGAGAAGTGACCAAGAAACTGTCATTTGCTGAGAGCAAGTCATGATCCCTGGGAGGAGCAAATAGGGTCGGAACACCATATTTCACTTGGAATAATGCCAGGAATAATATAATCTAAAACCTGGACAAAAATCCATCTAGAACAAAACTAATACAAGCCATTCAGATCTAAAATCTGCCTTTGGTTATGCCCATGCAGCTACACCTGATGGCAGTGCTGACTGTGCTGGCAGCACCGGGCAGAATGTGACCCACAGATTTCCCCACATTAGGTAACCATGCTGTACCAATGCTGAAAATATCTCTGAAAACAGGTGTATGAAACTGAGATTATCTCACTTTTCATCCTGAAATGTATATGATGCCACAGGTCACATTCATGGCTCATGGGCCGTTCCAGTGGCTCATGGACTCACTGCAACCCCTGTGAGATGAGAGGTGCAGCCATCACCTCCTGCTGCTTAGGAGGTGTTTAACAGGATTTTGGTATCTGACTTCCTCCTCATTTTGCTTTGTTTGATCCCAGCTGATTTAATCACAGATTATCTTTGCCAGATAGGAAGTACCTGTGCAAGGAAACAACAGTCCTGAGTGTAACGTTACCTCCCGAAAAATACAGCCTGGGTGGAAAATCAGAGAACATGACAGGAGGGACGGATGGAATGAATGGACCAGCAGTTCTGAATCAAAGGTCCTGGGCTGCAGTCACAGCCTGGGCCACCAAATTCGTGTTTGATCTTGGACATGACCTTTCATCTCTCTTTGGTCTCTAAACTGTGAACTCCATGGGATGGGGCTTGTCACTCTGGCTGTGTAGTATGCAGAACATGGAAAGTATTTGCTTTTAGATTGCATCTGGCTTTGCATTTAAAAATTCAAACCTCTTCCTTTAACATGAAAAAGTACAAAATAATTTTCAGAACATGGCCACTCACATCTTGCAATTCTTTATGTTTTAAAAATGCCAATTTCCATATTTACTGCCTTTATGTTAGCCTTGGACATCATATTCTCAAACGTAGGTGAATGCAGTTTTTTAAAACTCTGAAAAGAACATTTTATAAAGGAAACTTTGTGGGAAGTCTCCTGTTCCTGTGGGAAGTAAAAAAAGGCAGAATTTGGTAGTCTTGGCAGACTTAGGATTGTGCTGAAGGGATCAATCTGTTTCAGACTGGATGCTTTAAACATTTTGCCATCAGTGGAGGGGAGCACTGGCAGCAGGAGAGGGACTGCCAGGGCTAAACAAGGACAGTGCAATGTCTAGTGAGTTCACGAGTGTGGTGCCAGCAGTGCCACAAGCAAGGGCCGGGGCAGCACCTGAGTATTGTGGGCACACTTTTCCCATGAAACCTTCATAAAATGAGTGGTTAGATCCACAAACTACTACAGGGTTGAGCAAAGCCAGGTCTCCTACTCATCGTGTAGGAATTATCTCACAGCTGTACCTACCAAGGCCAGCCACTTGCCTGCCCGAAGCTCAGCCTGTGCACCTCTCCTTGGAGCAATCCAGTCTCCAAGACCTGCATTTCTCAAACTCAGGGTGGGATGAAAATCATCCATATATCTTTCACATCCTTAATTGTAAAGTTGTTAACCTTGCATTTAGTGCTTGAATGCTCTTGTGATGGGCACTGGAGATAAACCTCTGAGAGCCAGACACTGAAATAACATTGTGAACATTTTTTTTTAGCTCAGAGAGCTATTATTGACAGGGTGTCAGCTGCTGATGAAGGGCCCTGAAATATTTTATGGGATGTGACAGCTAATAAAACAGGTTGTTGTTTTTAATTGTTTGGCAGGTTGCAGTGAATTGTGAACAGATGTGAACTGGGTGCAGAGCAGTCTGTAGGTTTCCCTGAATTTCTTCCACCTTTCAGTGCCACCACCAACACTGAACATTAAAAATATTCATCTCCTTGTTTTCATCCTGTGCCTTGCTCCTTTGGTCATATTTGAAAATTGCACGATGCCACCAGAAGGGCTCTGCAAAATGCCTGGGTCCCAAGCAGCCAAGGCAGGGTGGGCTGGTTTCAGTACAGGGGGATATGAAACGGCCGTAATTTTCCACACAAAGTTTTGCAAATGATCCCGTCACAGCTGATCTGCCACTTGCACAGATGGTGTGACTCTGCTACTCTGAGGAACACTCAGAAATGTCCCGAGACCTGCGTCCTCCTGAGGCTGCCCAAGCTCAGAATTA
This sequence comes from Mystacornis crossleyi, assembly GCA_013400655.1. Lineage (NCBI taxonomy): Eukaryota > Metazoa > Chordata > Aves > Passeriformes > Timaliidae > Mystacornis > Mystacornis crossleyi. The sequence goes on from VYZQ01029541.1 coordinate 17,584, forward strand.
CCTGCACTGCACTGCGGGTGTGCAGGCTCAGGGCAGGGCGAGAGGAGACCTGGGGGTTTGCATCCTGCTGTGCAAAGCTTCCAGAGCTGCTCTGGGAACAGAACTTATCCTTAGATTCAGCCAGGTGCCCTGGCTCCTTCAGCCTGCTGCATAATTAGCTCCTGACACTTTCCATAGCTCAATGTGCTTTTGGGAGGCTCCAAAGAGCCTCTCTTTAAGAGACCCAGAGGGACTGTACAGGGCTTGCATTGCCTGAAATGAAAGATGTCTTATCAGGTTACACCTTTTAGCTCCTATCTGTATAAGCATGCTGATAAGTGGTGCTTTTCCTCCTTCATTTCCCCACTCCCTTTCTTTCTAATACAATCTTTGCCAGGTCTAGTCAAAGCAGAATGGCTACAGGGGATTCATTAATCCTAGTTTGGAGCTAGCCACTGCACCACCACCGACTCATAAAAATAAAGATTTGAGGCACCCAAGTTTATTATTCATACACTTTAAGTCCAGCCTTTTCTTCCAGCTCTCATGGTACCTTCCCCCTCCCTGCGCTGGGACCCCTCCAGTCACTCCATCCTCTCCCCGTGATGTTCTGTTAAACAGTTATCAATTCCTGAGGGAGACTTGGGATAAAATGACACTCCTCCTATGTGCCGAGAGCTGCCAGGGTTGTGTACCCTGGCACAAGTACAACAGAAACTCAGCCTTGGCCTCCAGCAGTGTAACACCCAGATAAACAAGTCTGCCAGAAAGAGGCTGGGCTGAGGCTCTGCGCTCGCAGCGCTCCGGGAGAGGCTGATCCCAACACTCCGGAGCTGCAGATAGCTGCAAGACAGGGTGTATCCAGGAAACCCAGGCTGCTCCGTGCTGTTACATCCCTCCTGGCAGCAGCCCAGTGCATCCCCCACAGCCCCCCGCCCCACAAAATGCTGGCCAATAATGCAGGGCAAAAGACACCAGCAGCGCCTCCGTGCAGACCTGGGCAGGGGAATCCTTCTGCTTTGTGGCTTCAATGGATTTGACCATGAGAACATGGTCAGTGAGGGGAAAGGGGAATCACTGGCTTGCCCAAAGCCTTGGCTGAAAGTGCACCCATGGCTGGCTGAACCCTGGGGATAGTGGGGACAGACCCCAGCTGGGCCCAAAGTTCAGGAGCAAGAGTGAAGGAACAGCAAAAAACCGGTTCTGTCCTCTACAACCTGAGAGTCTTTCTGCCTTTCTTAGAGCTGGGCTCCAGAAGAACCACCTGCCTCCTGCCACAAAGCCTCTCTTCTGCTCCTGGGCACTGACACCAGGAAGGAAGGCCCTTCCTGCAAGGGGAGAGAGTGGCAGAGATCTGGGCTGGCAGAGCATCCTCCAGAGGTGGAACGGGCTCTCGGTGTACAAGTCAAGGAGATGGCCTGTGTCTGGGTCATTCAGGCACTCCCTCAGTCCCTGTTTCCTGACTTACATACTGTAAATCAAATACCTTTTGAGAAGAATCATGATCTCTAGATGTCTGAGCACTGGAATCCTGCCTGTTTCTACCAGTGAGAGCAGGCAGGGCCAGAAGAAGATGCTTCCTATCTTCTCCCCATCGTTCTCTGAGCTGTTTAAGTTGTTCTCCTTTTGCTTTTCCATGGCCTTTGGAAAGACTTGCAAGGATCATGCACCCAAGGAATGAAGACCAGAAGTCCCCCAGCAGAGATAGACACTCTCCACCCCCAGTCTTCCCTAGGCCTGCAGCCGCTCCTCAGGGGTGGTTTGGCTTGTTCAGGGAGGGGAGGCTGGGCAGGGCTGGGCAAAAATCCTTCCACCTGCACAGAGCAGAGGTGTCCTTCCATCCTCAGAGCTGCTGGCACCTCACACACAGCCCAGACATGGCTGCTGCTCTCCACTGTGGCTTATATTTCATTAGGGTTTGCATGGATTAGAGGCCAGCGAGGACAGGCTGCTCCAGGAACACTCTCCTGCCTTTCCTGAGCTAAAGGGAGCTGCAGACAGCCGGGACATGCCACGAGTTTCAGCAAGGCTGTCACCCACCCTCTTCCACCCAGCACACCAGCTGTGGGAAGCAGTGGAGACCTCGGAGTGTGGTTCCATTAGTATCAAGGCACTTTTTGAAATTGGGGTTATCCTCTCCTACTGTCAGTTCTGACCTACTTTATGGGAAGCCACAAGCAGCAATGAGCTTGCAAGGCTCAGTGTGTAGATAACCTCTGACTGAGGGATGCACAGAGCAGAGGTGTTTGTTAGCTAAACTGGACTGCCTTCAGTGAGGAGAGAAAGGGCACCCAATTAAAAATATTCGATCAGTTTAGAGACATAAGCATGAAAACAGCAAAGATCAATCTTGTTTGCAGTGGAGACACCGGCAGTCTCAAAATACTGAGAAATGTGGGCCATGGGATGCCTTGTACACCACGTATGTTCGAGGGAATCATCTTGCAGAAGTGCAAAGGAACTCTGGTCACAGACCCCGTTACAGAGAACTGCATTTTCCTTCTGAAGCCTGTCACCAAAACCAGGTAACAACACCATCAAGCCAGTTTTTCTATGAAGCTTGTACTTCTGTCTTCAAACTGGAGAGGATACGTAAGTTGAGAAGGGCACTTTAAACCAGAAAGAATGGTACACACCAGCTTGACTTCATTTGGGGGGATTTAAAACTCATGAATGACTCAGGAAAAAAGTATCTGCAAACCTAGGCTCTGATTTCATCAGCTGAGAGACAGAGCTCAGCTCTGCTGCAGACTCTGGCTGGAGCATGCTGCAGATATGAGAGGGAGGCGAGCTGCCGTGAAACTGAGGGATAATTGGTACCTAATAAGTTTAAGTGCTATCAGTGGTATTGTTAAATATAGTTAAATGCAGTTTATCCACCTCTAATTCAGTATTGATCCACTTCTACTGTACACCAAGGAGGCCAAGTGTGCTTGATTTTCAGTGCATCACTTTGGCATCACTGGCTGCCCTGGAACCTGTGGGACCTTTTGGAAACTGTGGTTGACCTCAGCAATCCCCACTCAAGATTAGCTTAATTCAAGTCCAGTGATAATTGCAGTTTCATTAGTAAAGCTCCAGATTCTTGAGTCATTAAAACCCCGTGAAGAACTCTCTTTCTCCTTGTTTCTTTAAACGTTTATAACCTCCATCAAGACACTGAAAAAGGCACAAAAATCTGAGCTCTAAAATGTCAGGACATAAAAGTCATTTCAAAAAAAAGCTTTGACAATTATTATTCTCTAAACCCACGTGCTTGCAGTGAAACCCATTGCCTTTTTCAGCCTGACTGAGGCTGCCCAAGTGCCTGGAGCTGGCAGTTCCCCTTCCTGCTCCCTTCCGAGTCTCCTGTTGGCTCTTGGATTCAGAGTGAAGACGTGTGGAAGGGGAGACAGAGGTGCCGAAGCTGAGCTGCACTAGTCCAAGCACTGCCTGCAGCCCTGGATCAGGCAGGCTAAAGCTGGAGCAGGCAGTGCAGGTGACTGCTCGCTGCAGATGGTTTGCATTCCCCGCTGCCAGGACTCTCTTGGTAAGCCTCAGGAGCAGAGCAGAGCCGGCTTCGCGTCAGCAGCGCACTGAGGTGTCCCCTTTGCACTTTGAGGCATCAGCCCTGCTAACCCCCCGCCAGTGCAGGCTGCTGGGGGATGTGTCAGACTGCTCATGATGCAGAGATCTCCTCGCAGGACAGCACCATGGCCATGGCTTCATCATACCCTTGCACCTTCCCGGCTCCCCTTCAGAAGCTCTGTACCAAACCAGGGCAGAGGGAGAGCACCAAATGTGCAAGGGATGCACCCTGCAGCATGCCAAGCCCCCTCCTCTCCCCACTGGCTCCCACTCCCAGCACCTTGCAGGACCCAGCCCTTGCTTATGAACTGTCAAGTCATTATCGTCTTTCCCTGTCTGGCATTTAACGTCTCTTGGCAAAAGATTAATGAATTGACTGCCTTTCAACAGGTTTTATGAAGCAAGACAAGAGCATGCCAGCACAGCCAGAATATTAAAGGGAATAGGCAGGGAAGCCTCTCCTGCCTGGTGTGTGTCTGTGCAGTCTGTGCCTGTGTGCAGGCACGAAGGGCTCCCAGGGAACTCTTGGCTCCGAGCGCCAAGCAAGGGGGAAAATTGCAATAAAAGCAACATGTGGCCTTTAGCTTGCTTCTTTACCTCGGGTGAACCTTCATTAAAACTGCTCCCAGACTTCTGATTTCACTCTAAACTCCCCACACACACATACATACACCATGAGGATGATTGTTGTATATGTTCACATGATGGAAACATATGATTTAGGGACTGGGGGATTTAAAGCACCGTTTATATCTCTGTGGTGGTTTCAGCCCGGTGCAAGTGCCCTCCCAGCCGTGCTGTCAGGGTTTGGGTGCACAGGGTGGCTCTGTCACCTGTTGCACAGGGCAGAGCTCTCTGCACACGTGTCGGGGGAGAGAGGAGCGAGAGGTGCCTGCATGATTCATACAGGGATAACTCAGCAAAAGGGTTCTGGTGACTTCAAAAAACCTCCGGAGCAGAGACCTCCCCAAAACAGATTTCACGCCATGTAACATGTCCTTCAATATTTTTTATAGTTTTTAAAATATATGGATTGAGTGTTGATTTAGGTCTTTAAAACAAATGAACCATTTTATTCAAGTAATATCTGTGTTAGCAGTGACTGAAACTATTGCAGTGATTATTTGCACATGAGAGTAAAGTAATGGAATTTCAGGCCTGATGGGATCAAGCCAAAGTGCTCCTAAATGTTAGAGAAATTTCAGACCTGGATCTACTTTGAACTCCATGACTCACATCCCAGACCTAGATTTTCAGTACTCTGTAGTAATTGAAAATATGTGGCACAGAATACCTGTTTTAGGGAAGTTTAAAGACAGAAAGCCGTAGCCCATTGTTCTAATGTTAGAAGCTCCTGACACTGCAAAGTGCTGAGAGATGGAAGGAATTTCTGATCCGCATGGATGTGAATGCTAAATAAATTTGGTCAGCATGGCACAGGTCTAGATTTATTAAGAATATTGGAGTCATGTGATGGTTTATTAATTATTGCCTCTCCCCAAATACCATTGCATGGTTATTGTTTGAATAGGAGTTAATAGTGTTGATCCCCAGCTGGAGTTTGATGGACTAGATCCACAGGAAACTAAGGATGAGACTTTCTACAGTTCCTCTAAAGCCACGTAGATTTGTAAACCTCTCTAGATCCTTGGCCTAGACCTGAAACATCTGCTCAAATAACCAAGAAAAGCAGTTCAGAGGCGGGAGCTTCTTTGGAAAGCACGTAAGAGAGCCCATGGATCAGAAAAGGCAACAGCCACTGCTCCAAGAGGGGTACCAAAAGGCAGGAACTGTGATGGCACTGGAAATGGCCCATATGAGTGAGCTGTGGAATGCCAGGACGGTGTGCTGAGGGTTCCTGGGCTGACACACACCCTGCTCCTCTCACACCAGTTGCCCCTGGGCTGGCTGCTGGTGGCCGAGCAACACTGCCCTTCTCCAGCTGCAGCACAGGCAGAGCCTTTGCAGCCACACAGGGGATCTGTGAACTTGGGATTAACGTCAGGGTTCCTCACAGGCACGGGCAGACAAGAGAAAACATCAGAGATCTCAAGCCATGTGCTTCCTTAACAGCCCGTGTGGAGATTTACGGCACATGGCACGTTCAGCAGGGAAACATTTCCGCTCACGTTTACTGCACAGGGAGGTTATCCCACACTGCCACTCCTGCCAGCAGCATAGATGGCGGGAAGACCGGAGAAGGTCCTTTTCAGGTGACAACACTCTGTGGTAAAAATTAGAGGCATCCTACTTCTTTTGGTATTAATAATAAAATGTGCCACAGTGGGTTGGAGCCTGACTTGCAGGAGTCGTTCGTGTCTGACTGTGCTGCTGAGACAGCTGTGGGGCACCGAATCCAGGATAAACACAGTGAGCACTGGGGATCCTCCTTGGCACTTTTACAGGGGATAGTTTTACGTCAGTGTAGAAGCTAAAAGACATTGTAGTCATGGGCTGAAATGAGGCAGTGTCATCATGTGAGGGTCCCTCCCTTCCATCAGACAGGTACGGGAATGCAGGCTGCCACAGGGATATTCAGATGATACAGGCACACACAGACCATTATATTCCCTCACACAGAGTTCACCTGACAGTCATTTTGTGAGCGGCTCTCTTTGATACGACATCGTGACCAGCATGTTCTGACTAGAACAGTGACATCCCTCCACACCTTGAACCACCCACATGTATATCAAAACAGCCTCAGCAGACGCAAGATCCCTGTATAGGCAGGAGTTTCCCAGGAGAAAAAAAAAAAAAAACCTGACAGAAGCTAGTTAGGGAGCTTGCAACACTGTGTTTTATATTGTAGCTTTGATATTTTCTGCCGCTACTGCTGTGGCCATGAAGTGAAGCCTTTGAAGGCACAGAAATAATGAATACAGCATACCCTAGGCAGGGATTGTGACAAACTTCCACCTGCAAGAAGAAAAAAGGACACGAGTTACAGCTTTTGCAATGTCACATTTTTCCAGGGACCAATTCTCCAAACTCACCCTAAACCTTTTTTTTACATAGATGCATTTAAGGCTGCATTAGTGCAGTCTTCCTGCTGTTTTCATGCTGACACCAGAACTGTGGTACATGTAGCCACAGAGACACTTTCAAGAATTGGAATTAGGCTTCTGTCTTCTAGAGTTTGGAGTTCAGAGCTTTTCATGCTAAGAAACAGGAGACACTCACAATGCAGATTTAATTGCAGCTTGGGGTGTATTTATTTATTTATTTATTTTCCATCAGTATGCTTCCTTGAGGCTCTTTAGCAGAAGGCCTGGCACTCACAGCTTGCACACGCCAGCAGGTGCTGGTGACCACATCACTCTGTAACATCAAAGCACACTTTCAGGACCCAGGTAAGTTGGATTTTCTGCTCAGGGGGAAAATTCGCAGGTATTTATTTTCATGTAAAATCCTCTCTGTGCATTTTGTGTGGGAAAATGATGGGACAAACCAACTGCTCTCCATTTTCTGCCTTCAAAAATATTCACTCTGTGAGCAGTTGCTGACTCTGCGTGAAGTGGGTGCGAGCACAGCTGCTGCCACACGTGTCCAGTGGAAGTTGAGGTCCCAGCCAGCGCCCTGTGCTCCCTGTCACTGTCCCACTCTGTCCCTGACATCTGGGGCTGCTGGGTGCTCACGCCACTGAGAACGCACAGGATGTGTCACTGCACAACAAGTGAAATGGGAATTCATTTGCCAAGCAGAAGCAGAGGGGAAGAGATGTAATTCCCCAGTTTACACATGCACACATATCTGTGTTAGTGTCTTAAAAGCACGGTTTAAGGGCATGTGTGATCTCTGCTGCAGAATGGATGGCTGCTCCCAGCCAGGCAGGCTCAGCAAACTTGTGCAGGTGACAGATTCATGTGCCATTGCTCTGACAGAAAAGCAGCAGTGTAGATACAGCTCCCGGGCTCTGCGTGGGGCAGTTCTGTGCCCTGGCTCGCACTCGTCCACACCGGGCTCACTGAGATCCCCCCAGCACTCACAGTCACAGCCTCATCTACAGCACATCAGCCTCATTTTTACTGAGCTGGGATGTGACACTCTTGCTGTTTGTAGTCTCCATCCCTACCAAACCCCCACCGGACACCCCTCGGGCATGACCCACACCCCCTTTCCCCCATCACTGCAGCATTAACACCAATGAGATAACAACAGCTGCCATCAGATATTGTCCCAGTGGCCTGTTTCGTCTTAGGAAGGGTCGTGGTCACCAGCTGCCCCAGGAAAGAGGCAGAAAGCCATCTCAGGTAAAGGGAATTTCATCCTCAGCCACACAGCTCCATGGATCACCCTCAGTGAGGAAGGCTCCTTGCTGTTCAGTACAATGCTTGAAAAGAAGGGATACTCAGCATTGTGAAGTCTCCACGGGTTTGCGTTATGTCAACTCACTCAGCTCCCTGCTGAAACATGAATGACCATCCTGAAGGATGCTGTAAAACCCTGGTGCAAAGCAAGATCTGAGCCAATTTCTAAAGTTTCTGAGAAACCAAACTAACTCTAGGGTGGGGAGGAGATTGTAGCCAAAGGACTCATTGGAATATTTTCAAGAGTATTCCTTGAAAACACGAGAAGGATGAGGAGAGAGAGTGTGTGTGTGTGCGTGTGTGTGTGTACACATACATCTACATCTCTTTCCTTCCCTTCCAACAGCTTTTCCTGCTCATCCTCTCCCTTAATTGAGATTTTTTAGCTCCGACAGTGGATCACAG
>VYZQ01029542.1:32763-45772 GCA_013400655.1 Mystacornis crossleyi
ATTGCCGCCCATGTGGAAAAAAAAAACAACATTTTTTGCTGTAAGACTGATTAGAAAAAATCTGTCATGCATTGTTTCTAATGCAAACCTTACCTGGTGGATATTTCCTTCTGACTTCATAAAGATGTTCTTTTATGGATGAAGAACACATTCAGGAATTGCTTGTAGAGGACGGTCCCTGCTTCCACTGGAACGAACAAAACTTTGGTAAGATGGCAGATGACTTTATTTTTCGTAAAGAAATTTCATAAAAATAAACTTTTTCACTTCTGTAAAACAGCTAATTGAGCTTAATGAATGAATGGTGTTTAACTGAATCCCTGAGCTTATGTGACATGAATCAGTATCACAAGGACACAAATGTCCCATATCTGAGGAGTTTTATTTTGAGGTTTCTCTGGTTAAATACAGAGTAGGGAAGGAACTACATCCCCCGTCTCATTTTATGAAATTAACATAATTTTCATTGCGGTTTCAAGGTTTCTCCTGTTTGAGAGGCTTCTCCAGGCTTGAAAGGAAAAAGTAACAAAACTAAAAAGCTTGGTGGGCAGACTTCAGAGAGAAGAAGGAGAAAAGGAGAAAGCATTTCCAACTGAATTTTTATAGTTGCCTAGATTTTGAACTCTTAGTCCTTCTGAAAATACTGCCTAGAAATCAGATATGCCATAGAGACTAGTTTTGCACCACTCCCTCTCTTGGAGATGTTTTATTTTTCCAAACAAAACTGAATCTAAGCCAAGGATCCTGCTTCATCAAACCTTCAGGGATGTTATTTTTACATTAATGGTACTGGTTTTTCTTCTCTATGAAAATGAATTTCCAGCCAAGAGATTACTTTTTATGTGAATTTGTACTTGATTTTATAGAAATATTTCCAGTTTTCTGAACAAGGTTTGGATCAAAATTCCAAGGCCGATTGAGGCCAGAAGCTGGAGCAGTGAGGGATAGTTTCAATTTAGTAAATTTTAGCTGCCTCTCCTAGCTAATTTTTATGGGATCAGAGTGCCAGTTACTTGGAAATGGCTCTGGAGACAAAGTCCAGTACAATTTTTTTGGAACTACAGGAATTATTACTGCTGTTCTTCCTATATATTTCATCTCACATTAATTTGGGGGTAAGGAGAAATTAAAATAGTCACAGATGCTTACAGTTTGATACCACAACCCCATCAAAATCTGACATTTTGAATTAATTTTTTGAACACATTGGGGAGATTTAACTATCTTATTGAAACATTGCAAAATTGTTCATCACCAAAACCTCTTTATAATTAATCCCCAAAGGTGAAATTCACTCCCGTACAAACAGCTTTGCATGGCTCTTTGTCACATAAGTACTGCTTTATGGAAACTGGGGGCAATGATGAAGTGTAATTAAAACAGTCTAACTTGAACAGTCAAAACCTTGTAGCAAGCCTTTTGCAGATGCAATCTGCAAGTGAATACATCCTTCAGTGGTGAGCTCCTCTCTCACATGAATGCAATTTGTAAACCTTGAAACTGTCAGTGCCTTGGTAATACAGAAGGGCTTAAATGATGAATTGTGTGATAGCTTTATGAATGAATATTGCAGATAGTCATTGATACTTGAAAGATACACTGCAACAGAAAATAGAAGGGTGGAAATAATGACACTAGAGGATATTTCACCATAAACAGTGACATGGTCATTTAGATATAGAATCTAAAAAACTGAGTAAGGATTATTTAGTAAGTAGTGGGAATACTAGTTTGCACATACAAACACAGCCAGCAGATACCTCCGCTATTCCAAGTTTGATGTAAAGCCTATTCTTTTTCCTTCAGCAAAGGCATCTGGACCAGCAGCTGTAGAGCAGTGCAGCAAGAATGCTGTGAGAGGGGCCAGGCCATTATCTATCACTTCCCTGTCTGTGGTGGCAAACAGCACAGCCCAGGTAAAAAGATTACCCCTAATCTAGTAGTTTAGACTTGGAATTTTCATGAAAACCTCAATCAGTGTGAAGATACACAAAAATATGCTCATAATCCAGAGGTTGCTGATATCTGGGTTAGGGCCCCTGTGAGCCTTGAAAGTTAAACCCCAAACACTTCTTTGCATTTTCATGAGTTCTAAATGAAAATGAAGGGAAATGAAGGGAAAATGAAAGATCAAACTCTAATAGGAACAATTCGAAAAGTTTCCATTTCACACACAAATGAAAGAATGAACTTTTTAACAGAGCAGGAAAGTCAGGCAATTTCAGGTCTCCTTACTGGTTTTGGATCACCAGGAAGTAGTATGATTTTTAAGCATTCCAGGTTTAGATCTTTTATATCTCTGTGCTCATATAAAATTCAAAGTAGTTTAGAAATGGTGATGGGTGGAGAGGCTATAATTTAATATCAAATATCTTACAGATGAAGAAAGATATGATCTGTTTACACCTGAAACTTCAGGGTATGTACAATATTGTGAGTCGGAAGGGTTACATATGGTTCACTGAGTCCAGCTCCTGTCCTTGCACAGGCAAACCCCCAAAATCACATCACACGTATCGGGTATATATGAGGATATATATTTAGTGTTCAGTGACTGTGCATTTCAGTAGAATATGCAATTAAAAAATACTGCTGTCTCCTAATTACCGGGTCTGCTTTTGTGTTTCTCATTGGCGTTAGCTGATTCCACTGCCTGCATTTCTGCTCCTGCTATTGACCTAATTCTAAGTACATGAAACATGATTATTTCAGGCAGAGGACCATCTTTCACCAACATCTTTGTCCTTTGTGTAGGAAGGTAAAAAATGGGAATATGATTCTGGTGTTCAAGCAGTAGTGCTCTTAAATCTCTGAGCATCTGACTAGGTGAAACAAAGTTTGTATCTGAGTGGATGCGCTCTTATCACATCATCTAATTAGTTTAGCGAAAAGCAGGCAGGCTTTCAAGAACACCAATATTTTTCATGTCCTGTCTACTTATATCAGCTATTATAGTTAACTACAGATGTCACTTCCATATATCAAACTAGCCTTGTTTGTAGCAAGCAAGCATTATAATGAAACTCTACAGTAAATGTTTATAAAATAGATGCACTTGGTTTTATGTGGGTAACTAAAACATGAATAGAGCTCTCAGCTCATACTGTTTTAGAATATACAGTGAAATTTTCATAGGTTAGTTTCAGGTCTTTGTTTACTGTTACTGGTTAGAGACTAAGGATCTGGTGATACTGGGGCCAAAGGGCCGTGGTCTCATCACACGCATGTTCTGCTACGCAAAAGCACACGTATGAAGGCTGCATTGTATTAAGACAAACCCTTAGAGCTTGAAAAACAATCACACAACTTTTATGGTGAGCTGAGCACACTTGATCATAGTAAAATCATGTTACTTCATAGAACTGATCCTCAAAGCAGAGCTATTTCAGTAAGGTAGAAAAAAATGGGACTTTAAGCAACACAGGCTTGTAAAGTGAAATAAAATATTAATATGCAACTACATGAAAGACTCAATGGTGTTATGTTATAAAAACCAAGTAGAACAGAAACTTCTATTCAGTACTAATTTAAAACATTTCTTATTCTTAAAGTGTTCTTATGAAGATGATATATCTTGTTTCAGGGCTAGTCTGGCAGAAATAGGTGTATTAGTGAAAGCAGTCAACTTGAAATGCCAAAAAATAACAAATTACTATGGATTAGACTGCTGTTTTAATATGTCATAATTTGACTATTAAAATTAAATTTGGAGAGAAGGTAAAATCTGATATATACTCCTAAATGATGTCTCTATAGCACTATCTATCAAATATGGCTGGTTTTCCTTCAGTTTAAACTGTTATCCTATGTTCCACACAGCCAAGTAATGTCACTCATTCTCTCTAAAGTTTCCCATGTGGCCAAGTAATTTAAGTATGCCATCACCAGAGCAACTCTGGAGCTGAAAATATACCGCTATTAAATCCAGAGAGAATAGATCACTAATTGCAGCTTAATATTAGAGATGGACATGAAATACTGAGCTAGCCATCAGAGAATGCACTGGTAATCCAAACTTGTGTTACAATTGAAAAGACAAAGAACTGTTTATGTCTTCATGAATAACTTTTACAATCACTGTAGCTAAGAACTTGCTAGAGCTAAGTAAGACAAGGACTGCTACTTCTGTTGCAGAATACAGCTTAATTATTATTCAAGCCAAGGAAGAAGTTTTTTCCCCCAAACCTACCCTTCTTTGTATGGAATGTCCCCTTGAGTAGGTTTCCCTGTATGAAAGTTGTACCAACAGAGCATGTGACAAGATATAGCATGTGTGGAGCGTCACGAGAGGTGGTTCCTTCTCCCTGAAGGATTGCAATCTAAATGGAAAGGGAGAGTATCACATAAGCAACACCCAGTTCTCCAGCTGGCTGCTCCAAGAGAGCCATTGGCCACGAAGCAGAGCATAGGGTACCACCTCCTAGGTCTCTAGCATCTCCCCAGGAGTGGATGTGTGTGTGTGCATTGGTGAGGAGGAAGGTGTATTCTTGTAACAGGTTTTTGGTTTTACTGCAGAAATTCATGTTTTGAAGTCCTTTGCACCTCTTTCCAGCTATGGTTTCCAGAATAGGCTGCAATTTTACAACCAGACAAACCAGAATCCACCGTGGGTGGTAGTCACTTGGGTAAAGCAGTTTATTTTCTGTAACATCACTTGCAGAATTACTGCCTCTTGAAGTAGAACTATTCATGTATTGATTTAGAATAACTATTTTTATTACATCTTTAGGCTTCGTCTTATCAATTTTATGTATAACCTTTCTTTTGGCTGAATTGCATGTGGTTTAGGTTATGTCCTGAATCCCCCACTGATTTCCCCTTTTCCTCTTTTCCTACCAATTCCATATCTTCATTTTCAAGCTGAACTTCTTGAATTGAAAAAAAGTAGAAGAAAAAGAAAAGAAGGAATGTTGTGTATGAAATTCACTATCCTTTTAGCAAAACAGAGACAGAGTAACATGATTTCTCAGACCCAAAATAAGTTGAAACAAAAAGGACCTGGTTATTACAGAAAGGCAACTTTTTCAGTTGCTAGATCAGTGTTGCAGGGTTTAATTTGCTGTGACCTTAGATTTCTTCACATAACTGCATTCTTGAAATATTGGAGTTTTTGTCTGCTCGTTCTCAATACGTATCTTTTCATGTGGTTATAATCAATCTCAGTAGTGCTGCAAAAGTACTGCAAATAACATTTCTATTTTGTAAAGGCAGTTAAATCAACATAACCAAGACGTTCTCTTATTTTCTCCTTTTTTCATACTGATATTTTAAAATCAAACATGGAATGTTTTTTTCTGTTCATGTTATTTCTCAAGTAGTTTTTTTAAACTTTATTATTTTCTTACATTTACCATTTTCATATTAATTTTTAAAGACTGTTTTTGTATTAGGCTAATTCAAACAAAGTACAGAACTAGTTTCATATTAAGTATTCCTTTTAAGGACTACATTAAGTATTCCCCTCAGCTAAAAAAAGATGAAGTCACAGTAGGCTGAATATGACAAACTGAACAGCTCCTCATTGGATTCCTGCTGAGAAAAGTAGACAGCAGAGATGATCTACTGCAGATCATCATGAGGAAAAGCATGATATTGCTGTTGTCCTTTCCCATAATTTGATCATCCTTAAAAAAGCCTTTTTCATTTCAAGTATTCATGGATTGAGATACAAAGGGAAATAATCCTTTTCTTCTCTATCTTATACAAGGCAACATCCCCTAAAACCCCAAACATTTTGAGGGTTTTGTCCTTTTCCTCCTCTTGTTTAAAATTTAAGTGTTTAATTTCCCACCATTTGCCATGAAGGATGTTTTCACAGCTAGATATCTATATCCATATACCTGGCAGTACCCCTCCACAGTGCAGAACAAGTTGGCTGAGAATCTGGTGTGCAGCCCTTCAGAGCAATGCTGGGATCCCTCTCCTTCAAGTTTGGGCCCAATGCCACAGTGATTCAGATCTATTCCTTCTCCATCCATTCTCTCTAGTCTATTACGTTCCCTTTTGCATTTTTTCTTGCCTTTCTGCTTAGGGTTGAATCAAGGTGTGTTTTCAACCTTTTCTGCACTATAATGTTTGCAGTTTATTTCAAAGGAAAGCCAAGAGGCTCCTGTCCTCTGGTTTTAAAATCTTGAGCTCAAAGAAACAACAGAATTTGTAATGCAAGTGTTAGAGCTGATGACATTTTGTTCTTTAAGGTGGAAATGCTATCCTAACTGTAGTGTTTTACTATTAAAAATAAAAAAAATCACCACTTAAATGTTACACAAATATTTTTACAAGCCAAGGCTGTACCACCACTTCATCAGATTTGGCTGACAAGGTTTCATACTGAGTGCTTTCCATACCCTTGTAAAAGGCCCTTCCTATCTGGATTATTTCTCTTATTCTTAGCCATTTATGCATTGTCACAATCAGCTTTTCCTCAACATTTATCAATCAGGTGTTACTGCCTTAATATAGATTCTAGTGAGATTCAACTACTCCACCAGACTGGAGGGTCAAAGGAAGTTCTCAGAGTGTCTTAAGCCAACAGCATTTGTTGGCGATGATTTAAGTGGGCACTAGTCCTTTATTATTGTATCTGCAGGTCTATGAAACTGGAATATATTTAGCAAAAAAGTCATCATAGGAATTTCATAAACTTTTAAAATCCAAAGCAGTTTTGATCTTGAGTCCTGTGCTCAGTAAAGGGATAACAGTAAAAAGTTTCCTTGTTCACAGTCACCTCTATGCAGTTACAAAATGTTTCTTAAATTCGACCAAACATGCCAATTCTCATCTTGCTGTTTCTTATCTCTGCAGAACTAAATATAATCACAGCATTCTGAGGTTTAGGTTTTTTCCTAGGACACACACTCTCCAGTTATTTTCAGCTTCACAAAGCATTTGGTTACAACAGCCATACTTTCTCTTGCTAAAGATATCTAAGCGGACTGTGATTAATGTTTAAAGATCTCCATGTGTATCCAATTATGAAACCAATTAATTTAGTCAAAGACTAGATTAACTACCATCCGTGGCCTGATTGTTTCTTAAATTTGAGTACTTCTGATCAAAGTTGTCATAAACAGTCTTACACAGCATGTGACAAATCAATGTTGCCCAAGGATGTCTTGATATGAAGAGAGTTCATCATTAGGTTCAATATTATTACACAACTTCTATCTCCATTCTTTACAGCATATATTATTTGGGATGCATTTTATTTGTTTCACTAGAAGTGAAACCTTGGAGTTTGCTAATATAATAATGCTGCTGTTACTTATGTAATAGATAATGCAAGAACCATATCTAGGATGAGATGATAAACATACACACAGTAGAGGACAAAAGCCAGGGGGAAGGCAGGAAACAAAAGCAAGCTGGAGAAACAAATGAAGCAGAAACTTGAACTCAGATTGGCCCTCATGATAAGACCTTGCATGGATATACAGCTGGTCACCAAACAGGCCATGCACCTATTCAGCTACTAGCTATTTGATTTTGCTTTTCTCTTTCACACTTCACAGTGACCCTTCATATGGTATACGAGGTTCAGCTGCTCTATCCAACATGGGAATTGGCTATACCATCTACAGCTAGAATTTACCCAGGGAAGCACATCTCTGCTCTGAATAGAGCAGAGAAAATGAGGTAGTAGGTTTATCTAAAGATAGAAACTTAAACAGTGGTGGAGATTGCAGACATGGGAAAATGGTCACCGTTTTGATCATCTGGAAAGAGATTTTCTCTTATTTACAGAGGTGTTCAGCCAAGCAATAACATGCCATGGAGCAGAGAAATGCATGTAAAACAAGTCTTTCTGAGACAGTATTCTTCCTTAAAATTCCAGTTTTTAACATTGAAAACAACAAAAACACCTTAAAGGTGAAGAAACAGTTCAATTCCATGCAGAATCCAGATAACCTGCAAAAAATTTTTCTCTCTCAGAAACAAAGCCACATATGTATATATAGACACACACATAAATATTCCTATGTACACACACAAAACCCAGTTATAATTCCTTGTCGTGCAAGGAAAGGTCAATATGAAAATTAAAGTCAAGAGAAAAGAATAATGAAACATATTCTTACACATTTTTCTTCCTTCTTCATTCTTTCTTACAAATATGACAAAAATTAGAGACATGGATGAGTGAGGTCTTACCAGTGTGGCAGAAGTATACAAAGAAAGGGTCATTATGAGAGTTCTTCCTAGTGCCTACTGAGAAGAAATACAGCTTCTTTGAATAAGTGACAGGCAAGAGTAGCTAGAGAAAGAGGTGGTACCTCTTGGTACAAGGTATACAAACATCCAAGCTCCTTAAACTTCTGGACGTTTCATTTTAGAGAGCTTTCTTTTAATTTTGATATCACTTGCTTAAGTAGTGATGACGTAGAAATCATCTTTCCTCAAAATATTAGGTGCTCTGATAGTTCTCTTGCATCTTTTTCTAAGGAGGGGTGTGGATCCTGGAGTTTATGAAAAGGTTGAAGATCTGCTCACTTGCCTCTAACATAACTAATGCTCCTATCTTCGGCACATACTGTGGGCTTTTAGGCAGTATAAGCAGATTTATTATTAAAAAAACCCCAACAAACAAAAACCAGTGAAACAAACCCAAAACAGAATAAAAAACCCTGTAGTGTGCCATCTTTGAAAGAATCAGAGCAAAGGAAAATACGTTCAAAAAATTACCCAAATTACCCAGTACAAGAGCTGAGAAATGCAAAACACAAGCTCATTACTCCCTAAATTAGAGCTTATGGTGGTTTCACCCCAGCCAGCAACCAAGGGCCACATAGCCACTCACTCATTCTGCCACCAGTGGGGCTGGGGAGAGAACTGGAAGAGTAAAAGCTGNCTATAATCAATATCTGTTTCCTTTTTTCCTCTTTCTTTTAAAAGAGATGCATTTCAGATTAGAAAATAGAACACAAAGGCTATTTTTATCTAACCTGATTACCTAAGCTTAGAGCTATAACCAGGCCTATTATGATAGTCAATTGAACTTTTTGTACATAGTTTACTCTGTGTTATGCTTTGTTAATAAATCTATGACTGGGCACAAAGAGAACAGCTACGTGTCTCTACTGCTCTGGGTGTTGCACTCCTCTCAGGTGAAGTCCATGGCGGGGGAGGGGGGGGGGAATTCCGTGGAAGCAGTTAACCATATTCACCTGGGAGAAGGTGTCGTGTGAAATAATAGGATTATTACAATAAGTGATTCTTTACTACTTGATGAGAAAAAATCTTGCCTTTTTAGGAGTGTGAGAAAGAGCCTGAGGAAGAGGACATAGTGAATTTCTACAGGAAACAAATTTGTAAAAGCGTTAAGGTTAAGTTACAGCAGCATTAATACTCAAGTAGTCAAGACTCAGAGGGAATTGAAAAAAATTTGTCTTTGCTGAGGCATTTGTACAGACTGTATTTAGTTTGGGAAATTTCTGAGTAAGAAAAATTAAGTTCAAGGAAGGTTGTAGCTGTATTTAGTTTGGGAAATTTCTGAGTAAGAAAAATTAACTTCAAGGAAGGTTGTAGCTTCTAGGGATTTAGTAGGTAGGGGACAGATTTGTTTTCAGACCATTTTTTAAACATGTCTCATGTTTAAAAAATTCACGTATTTCTGAATTTTCTCTAGTAACAGGCATAGTTTGTTCTACTTTATTATTTGTCCAAAAGAACTTCTTTTTAGGGATTATAAATCTATCATTTTTTTGGGTGACGTTATCATTAAGAAAAGGAGAAACTGAGTTAATGTCAAGCTTCTGGCTGAATTTGGGTTCTTTTTTTTGTATAACTTAAAGCCATGATCCTGACAGAATATTTATGTGGACAAGTGTTTGCACTTCGCATAATTCCACCCTAACTTACCTAACTGTAGGTAAAAATAAAGATCTTTGTGTTCTTGTTTTGTTACTCAGTTCTACATCTGCAAAATAATTGTTTCTTTTGTCATCCTTAATCATTTTTGTCATTTTTTCCAAGGTGAATGTTTAGTAAAGCTTGGTTTATACTATGCAAGACTGAGGCTATGTATGGTATCTTTTTGTTCTGGAGAAAAGTGTAATGCCAAACTTGAAATGTAACAGGTGCAGGGATAGTTCCCTACCCTGAAATGAAATGCAGTGAGTATTTGACAACCTGAACAACAATTTTTAGAGAGAAAAGACCAAACTATGGATTAATAGGTGCCCTTGCTGATGCTGTAAATGTTGTAACTACATCTGTCTCAATTCTCGTGGGAGCAGAATTAACTACATTTATGTAAACCTGGCAGTTTTTCAGAACAGCTAACAATATTGTTTCTACTTTTTATGACATTTTGGAGAAATGTCCACACCACAATAAAGGTGTGGAAGTGGTTTTGTATGAATTCAGTGAACATAAACCATTCCATGCTGAATGGTCATTTTCAAGAATATATGTCCATTTGGTTACAAGGAGCAATAGGATTATGCTAATTCTAGCTCATGTTTTCTTACTTACTGCGATTTTTAAAATTTCCTTTAGTAATATCAGCTGTATGTATTTCCAGTTCTTTAAAAATTAGCATTTTAATTAAACTGCACTGAAATTATGTCTTTGTAAATATTTACTCAGAAAGCTTCACATTGTGAGGAACAGGAACCAAAACCTATAGGCTGAACAATTACGGTTGGAGTTAGTGCAAACCTAACAACTGTATCTGTTCAGCAATAGAGGTAAGACACAATACAAATTGGTATAATATGGGGGAAAACACAAAGCAAAAGGGAAATGAAATGTTTTTGTATAAATAGGTTACTGCTTAGAAACATATCAATCTCAAATTACAAAAATCAAACAGATTTCTAAATGAAGTTCAAACTGGTGTGACAGCATTGAAAAAAGCCAACAAAACTAGCATGAAGAGAATTTACTCAGCTTCATTTCCATTCCTTTAACCTGAATACTTTCTTTTCCTGCTTCTGTGTAGAATTGTAAAATGGAGTCTACGTAAAGATATAGTTATCAGTCATACCAGTGTATGGCTCTAATTCAGGAAAGCACTTAAGTAGGTGATTAACTTCAAGCATCCACTTACCCACTTTCCTAATTATGAACTTAAGTGCATACCAAAAGTTCTTTCCTGCACTGGTTTCGTGCTATGCCTGTTGACCGCAGAGAGCACAGCGCTATCTGAGCCAGTCGGAAAGGACCATGCTCAGGGGCTGGAAATGCACAGCTGCCTGGCACTCAGGGTGAGTTCACTGACTGCCTTCCAGGGCTCAAGCTGCCGTGGTAAAGCCTGTTGTGTTATGCAGCTTCCAGTATATATGCTTCCCTCTGTTCATCTCCTCTGGATTCTGCAGAGCATTTCCCTCTCTGTTTTTCCAATATACTGCTATTCCTTTTCTAGGGAAAGTACTTCTAGACCTCAAAATCAGAGGAATTGGATAGTAGCCCAAATAAAGAACTTATGATCATGAAGCCTAAAGTACAGTCCAAAAAGACCTTACTCAGTAGCTGTTTCATTCTAGATGCACTTGACTTCGTTTCTTTTCTTTTTAATGTGTATATGTGTCTAGACGCTTGTTATTGTGCCTGTCCTGCTTGGAGTTTTCCTATGTTCTACCTTGGTCTGGCAGTAATCTGGGAACCATTTCTCTACCAAATCCTCTAAGCAGCTTCATCTGGGAGGTATTCTCAGAGCATACCTAATACTTACTACAGGATTAGGCCCCTGATAAAATGCAGTTGTAATGTTTTTTTTCTAAATCAGTGCTAGGAATAACATTCTGTGATGGCAGCTACAACAACCTGCAGACTGTTATTGAGTATTCCTGCCTTTAACAGAAATGAGCCGATCAATAAGTTCAAGTTGACGTCTCCATTTCCGATCCAATTTATGACAAATTCCTTTCTGCATGATGTCACAGTGTCAGTAGTACAGATAGAGGGCACATTCTCCCCAGTATCACCCAGACGCTCATGGTTATAAGTATTTCCTGAGGGAGAGAGGTTTAAATCCCTTGAATTGGAACCAAGAGTGGAGTCTGGATCACCTTGTTGAATTTTTCATTTAAGAGGTAAAGATGCATTGTCAAGAGGGATTTGTCATAGATAACCTGGAAGCTTAATTCTCAAGGATCACTGGATTTTTTGGAAAACCCATAGAGTTAGAAGGTGAGCCATTGACAAGAGAGGACTTGATGTTCCACTAAATTATTATATCCCTCATAAGAAGAGAGAAACTTCCTGCCATCTGTTTCATTCACCATAGTGCTTATAATTTCTCTTGGAAATCTTGGGTTTAAATGATTTATACACTTAAACATCAAAACTCCTGTAGCACTTTTCTGGACAGAAAGGCTATGTTCATATCAGCAAGAGGCTTTCCTCACTGAACATGTAGATTTATGCACTAGTGATTGTGTTTTATGTTCCTGTTATTTATAATTTTTTGAGGTTTTCTTTGGACTTGGAGTAATCTATCCCCTGGCCTCGATATCTGACCAGGAGTGGACAGTATTATCCCTGCTTCCATACCTTCTAGCTTAGTTTTATCTGAAAAGAATTTAGATTTTGAACTCTAAACCAGTTCCATGGCGTGAAGTGGAGCACAGTAGGTGGCAATGAGTGGGAAACATGCTTTAGAACAGTAATCTTTTATTGAAAAAAATGCTAATGTAGTATAATATTCCTTCAGTGAAGATAATGATCAATTTATTAGTAACATAATACCTTGCTGATGGTGTTGAGACATGAGGATTATTTTACACAGGACTTTGATATACCTGAAAGAACTATATAAATAAATATGTGACAGTAACTCCATACTATCTCAGAAAAATTAATGAATTCAGTGACTAGAGCAATAAGGTTTTTTTGTTAAATGGGTGCTTATTTCCTAACAGAGTGAGGAGATGGTCTTTTAGCATCTTTTAATGCAATTAAAAAAAAATCTCATAAGACTTTCAGAAAATCTTTTTGAAGTCTTACATCTGGCATGTAACAGCTCTTTTGCTCTGCTGGCCATGCTGCTTTTGATGCAGCCCAGGAT
>VYZQ01029542.1:58821-99432 GCA_013400655.1 Mystacornis crossleyi
TTAAATCAAAATACAAATATCAGTGTAGGAGTAACTGCAGTCTGTAATCCACCTGTTTTTGGGGAATGTACAGAAATATTCCTTATATTTACAATCTTATATGAAGCTTCGGGAAGAAGTAATAGTCTCTGTTGTTGGGAGGGTTTTGTTGGGCCGGCTCCGAGTGGCTCAGTGCCCTTTGCTTATGCCACTCGCTCTGCAGCCATTATTAATATTTACAGAAGGCGGCACCTACAACTTTCAGACTTTATGGGAGGCAAAGTCTTTGTTTCAAATTTATGAGCCACCTCAGAGGAATTCACCAGTATCACACATAATCTAGTAGTGTAACTAAGAAATACTGTNNNNGTGTATCTAAGAAATCCTGTTTCAGCTTTCTTCATCTTTGTCAATTTGTAGCACTAGGTAGCACTTTTGTCTTTTTAATTTGTGAAACGATAGTATTTTATCAATGTAATAAACAACAGAATATATGTATTGGAATCGACACAATGGATCAAACCCACAGCCAGGCTTTGCCAACAGCCAGTGACAGGTAGTATAGACTGAAAAACACAGTTCCAAAAACTCCAACAAGAAGCTACAGTAAAATTATTTTCCCACACATTAAATGCCATCCTAACCTCTTATGCACAGGAAGTGATTTAAAGCAAAAGTTTAGTTTTTTGTCTAGATCTTTCAGTTAAATGCTTTGNAGACGCACAGTTTGGTTGTTTATGTTCTGCCTTACTAGATCATCCTGTGCTCTCTGTTGTGAAATGCAAGGCTTCAAAATAGATTAAAAGGATTATCTCTAAAAATGCTTGTTTTGATTATATGACTGATTACTCTCTAGCTGGGAGGTTTATTGCAAATGTTTTAAAAGTTTTGGGAGAGACTGGAATCCTAGTAGTCTAAAATAATAATCTGCAAGTTTCCAATTATGCTGTTTTACAAGACAGTATGTTTAGAACAGTGTAACTTAGCAGTGAATCTTTCCAGACCTGACCTAAAATATTTTAAAACTGTTTTTTCTGATACCTAAGAAAAGGGTAGGATAAAGAAGGAATTGACATATATTGAGATATATATATATGAAGCTGTCAAAAGCCTCACACAGATACAGGATAGTGAATAAACTAGGTGAATGATAAGCAGGCTCCAAATCTAAAAATCTAATAAAGTATGTTTTTCCAGCAGATAGCATAAAAATTTGTGCCTCTGTGTGTGGATGGGAAAGGGTGAGAAAGGAGATGAATAAAGATTTTATTGTCACTTCTAAAAATGAGTTGCGTAACTTCTTTGTGAGGAACATACTCTTCCCAGAATCATGGTTATAAAACCTTTTATTATTACTTGTCCTGTAGCTGTTTGATGGTCTTTTCATGCCACCGTCTGTAATTGCATAAAATAGAAAAAGGTGGATGCAAAATAGGATGATGTAACTGTTCTACACGTTACACAAGTTAATAGTTACATACTAGTTATACAAGCTCTAGATTAACAACTTTATGTAATTCATTGCTGGACCCTGATTTGGCTTTCAAGAAAAGTCAATCTCAAATCATCCTACAATGTAGCCCTTCAGAAGAGCAACAGACAGCTTGTCAGGTTAGTTGAAGAGCTAGGAAAACTCAAACCAACTTTGACCAATACTTTTCAAAGGAATTTGAGTGGACCAGGAAGTCCCAATATGCCTTATCCTACAGAGCTAGTCTTTGGAAAGTGAGTTTGCGGCTTCCCAAAAATCAAAAACACTTGGTTGATTTCAAGTTGGGCTCCTGAAGATAAAGTACAATCAACCAGCTTTTGAACCTGATTTTTTTTTCCTGATTTTTCTTTTAGTTTTCTAAGCTTTTACCATTTGTCCTGTCTTCTCTGCCTATTTCCTTTTAGGCAGGATGAAAAAGGTGTGTGTTCTACGAGGTGTCAAAGCCGTTATTTTGCACTAGTGGGTTCCATATCACTGAAGAAAAGGATTAATCAGTATTCCAAAATATCTATCAACATTTTGACTTTGAATTGCCATATGTTTAAGGTATTCATTGTTAGTTTGTAGAATATACAGATTATAAGGTATCAGATGTTCATACTGGATTTCCAAATACTCTTCCCTGCTCTGAATACAGTTTTGGAGAAAACACTGTGCTCCAGAAAGGTGTGAGGACACTCTTTTGCATAAGCATGAACTTGGAATGACTATGAAAGTATTTCTGGTTCAGTGTCTACAGAGTAACAAAAGCTCTCTTAGAGGTCATTGACTATTCAAGGTGCTACAAAGTCTTACTACTGACAACTAGAAACCAAAAAATGAGGTGTTTACTATGGAATGTAGTAGTGACAACTTTTCTTCTATCCTCTTTTTCTATGAACAAAACAACAGCCAGACTTTTCCACCTGGCCTAAACTTTTTAGAAATAAGGCATAGAATTGGTTCTGAAATAGGTCTGCAAGGTTATGCAGGCTGGGTCTGAAACGATGTGATTCGGCAACATCTGGATAGGGTGAGAGTTTCAGTGAAAATGCTCCACACAGGGAACATCTAAGCTGAATCAAGATGATCCAGATTATTGAACTAGGGACTCAACCCTTTCATGAGTTTGTAACACTCCTGGTTTCAGGCTAAGGGTATGAAAGGGATGATTCCTCTCCCGCAGTGAACAGTGAGATGAGGTGCCCTTAAATATTGTGTTAGTGCTCTGTCGTGGTTTAGCATACTGAATTCACATATGTCTCTTCTGTTGCTGCCACTCTCTGGGGCTCACTGGAGGGTTGTTCTGCTGAACTAATCACACAGTGTGTTCAGTTTCCAGTGACTATGGAAAATGTTACCTCTTCATGTGCAGAGTAGTCTTTGCTTATGGATTTATGTTTGTGCCTGGCCTAAAAGTGTTTGCATGTACAGGTTATGAGCAAGAGCCTTATCCCAAACACTGGAAGGCATGCTTCCCTTAACCTGTTTCCAGAACACCCAGTATGCTTGTAGAAGTAGGTAACAAGAAAGCCATAATTCTAATTTTATTTGAGAAGATGTAATCTGTAAGGACCAAATATAGGGAGGCTGGGAATTAAAACAATTACTTATGTGTTTTCATATTGTGCTGATTATCATGAAATAACATTTTCTGTGAGTAGCTTGCCATACCTTATTCTTAACCTTCATAGGTGTACAGACTAAGTATACCATCTAAAATTTAGACAAGTGCCGTCTGATGTCTAAATATACTTTAAGTAACTAAAAGTAGAAATTGAACATCTACATAAAGCAGTAAAGCAATTTTGAACATAAAAATGAGTGCTATTAGCAGCTGGAATTTGCATAGAACCACTTTTGCTGTGCTCAGAAACTGGCAATATATTGTTGTGGAGCACAGAATCAAGCTATATTTAGTCCTGTATGACAAGTATAAACCCAAATTTTTACATGAAGGAGAAGGGGGTTTTTCTTAAACCATAACCTGAAATTTTTTGGTTTTTTCACAAGTGAAATGCTTGCAAATTTGTCTTTTGACTAGTAAATATTCTTTCATAAGCAGAGGAAGCCTGGGGTGGTGCAGACCTCAAGTTTTTATCTATGCTGTTACTAAAGGGAGTTCAAAAGTTCTGTGTTACCAAAAGCATTAAATGGCCCTTATAATAGGAGAAAGAAAGCAAATTAAAAAAAATTGTAACTTAAAAAAAAAAACTGTGATAACATGGCTTAAATGTATAATTTAGTAGGTGAATACTGTGGAAAATCTATTAAATAAAAAAGGAGTAGGCATGGAATGATTTCTCTGCTTTACTTTGGACAAAATCCTATCTTGTAGCAGACTTGAGAGGAATGTGCTTG
Source organism: Mystacornis crossleyi (assembly GCA_013400655.1). Classification (NCBI taxonomy): domain Eukaryota; kingdom Metazoa; phylum Chordata; class Aves; order Passeriformes; family Timaliidae; genus Mystacornis; species Mystacornis crossleyi. The sequence goes on from VYZQ01029542.1 coordinate 62,633, forward strand.
TGGAGGTTCCCCCCCTGGGGGGATGGGCCTTGGGAGTGAAAGCGTGGGTCAGTTTACACGGGGTTTCCAGGCTCCCTGATGCTATTGTACCTAAATCCTGTTCCTCATTGGAAATTTCAAATGTACCCCGCCCTGAGAATGTTCTACGTAGCTGGGTGTTGACATGATTCTAGAGAGGCTTTTGGAGCAGTCTGGATTTGAACCCCCGGCCATGAAGTGGCTGGGAGAAATAAAACATCTCTGAACATCTATCAAAAATATTGTCCTCTGATTTTTTCTACGGGCAAAGCTGTCTGCCAGGGAAGGTTGTGGAGACCCCACTGCAACATGTGCTGGTTCCTTCTAGACACTGGACTTGGTGGGTTTAGTCTGACCAGTAAGGAATTCATTATTTTAGGGCTGGATCAAGGTGCTATTAAGAATTCAGACCAAAGTTTTATCTAGTAAGGGAGAGGGTAGGCAGGTCTGTAGACAACAGGTCTATGTTTTGCTTTCTAAACCCACAAGGTGTTGCCAAGTCATGCATTCAAGAATATGCTTCCAACTATGACACCCTGAAATCATTATTTCGATTACATGAAAGCTGCAAGTCTCATTTCATGACATCAGTTTGAGAGCTAAGGCCTTACAAAATCCTTTTGTACTGAAAGTTTGCGACTTGTGGCAAAATTGGCTGTGAGATTGTCAGCAATTAAGCTCCTGTGCAAGCAGTGTCTTGTGATTTGTACGTCAGCAGTGGGGTGCAGTCTTGAATCTGACAGGGTTTTTTCATAGGTTTTTCAAATAGTCTTGAATAGGGTTCTTCAACTGAGAGGAAAAACTCTGCTAGCCTGAAAAGTAGTACCTCTTAATTTCTTTGGGAACTAGTGGCCATTTGCAATGTGCAGGTTTTGGGCACTCTATTGTTAGTGAAAACCGTGAAAAATAAAGGCTCCACCCCCCCAAAACATGGAAAATATAGAACATTATGATTTTCCTTATAGAGATTCCATATATTTGGTGGTGGGTGGCTGAGTACCCTGACCTGCCAGGTGCTACAGGGCTCATGGGCTCTTCCAGAGGGTACTTCTCACTGTTCCAGTGTCTGCTTTGAATCCCAGCTTTCACAGGAACCAGATTTACTCGAACTTGCCCAGCCACAAAGACTGACTGAAGCAGCTCCTGGTTCACCTCCTGGGTTTCTTTAATAAGGCTGTACAGCCACTCAAGAGCACTGAGTGCTTTGCTGCTTAATCATCACCAGCATCACAGTGTCTGTTGTCCAGCAACTCGAATCAAGCTTACACCTCTCCTTCACAGATATCTAATCAGTTCCTTAAACAAAACCCTATAGGCTATCCTTTTCACCATGTGCCTTTAAAATCGGTTAATTAATTTGTTAACATGCAAAACATGTACACAAAATGTAGTCATTAGTAGCACCACATGTTCAGTACAAGCTATATATGTTTGAAAGCTATTTCTGGCATTTTCCAGGCTGCATCCACACACTGCCACAAGCAGACTTTCACTTGTCCTTCAACAGACTGTGGACTTCTTTCCTGCCAGTCCTTCAGTTGCACAGCTGTGATAATTGGACTTTGAATTTTTCATATCTTCATATCATTGTGTTTATGACCTTTGCCCTGTGTCACTTGAGTATTGATCTGGTCAACATGATTCTTTTTCCATGTTGGATGTAAGCCGGAGGAGATAGGCACCTTTTGTTATGTATGTGTACGGTGCTCAGCACAGTCTTCGTGCTGGAGCCACCAGAACTCTACTGCTGAAATGTTTCAAAGCATCTGAAACTGGCAGCAGAATTTAACACTCCCACTTTGTATCCAGTTGGCATTATCAATCTGTTTCAATATGTGCCTGAGTGCTGTTTAAAGATCTGTAATAATCAACAAATTTCTATCATTAGAGAGCTGAGACTGTGGCATTTAATTTCAAAATAGTAGCACGAGCATACAATTTAAACAGGAGTTACTTAGAAATAAGAACATGGTCTCTGATTCCTTTTCTAGAATATGCCCACTATTATGATTTGCATTAAAAATAAATTATTTGTAAGCTATAGATTCTTTAAATTATAAGACCTGTTAGTGTCATGTATTCACTGTGTGCGATTAAAAGTTTAGAGTGACATAACATCACCAGAAATAAACACTAGAAATAAATAAAAAGTGCAGTTTTGCACAAAAAAAACCCCCAGTCCTGCACTGCAAATCACACAACACCTCACTTTTATAAATGCAGCATTTCTCTATTTGTACATCACAGTGAAAATCAGGGTCCTAATAACAACTAATTATTATTGTACGTACTATGATTAAATTATAGACAGCTTCCATTTTCTACTTGACTGTCACTGCACATGGGAATAGAGATGTATTTAATAATTCAAGCATCAATTTTTGAAAAATGCATGCCCTGATCCTGTTTTTTTTCTATTATTGCAAAAAACGCTCAGGTCACAAAATGATCTGCAGTTACAAAAGAGAAAAATGTTGCAGTAGGAAAAAGTCAAAGACAATGCACATGGCTGAACAAGGGTGGCTGTAAAAAGATATCTGGAATGCGGGTGATTTATGATATACATCTGGGAGGAAAAAGAGAGGAAAACAGAAAAAAATACTATGGCAATGAATTACAGCATTTAATGACAGTCCTGATAAATAAAATATCTTACAAACCTGATGGTATTCAGGACATGGGAATGAACTCTGCAATGATTTTAAAAGGCAGTATTTTTAATAAAGATACCTTTACTGGTCCAACCACAATATGGTAGAAAGAAGAGAACCTTCAGCTGCATATATTTTCTATAAGGCTATCAACACCTTTCTCTATTTCAAAGCATTATTTCCCAAAAGAGTTGAATCTTTTCCATCAGTTTTTCAACATATTCTAGAAAGCAAATAATCTGCCTCTTTGAAGAGCTATGTATTTGTCAGAAAATCATGCGCTACTACTCGCTTTCCATCTACAATTGCATTTAATTTGGATCAGCTTATATCATAAGAATATAAAACATTTTGCACAAATCTTTATAAATCATAGAATCATGGACTATCCTGAGTTGGAAGTGACCCACAGGGATCATCAAAGTCCAACTCAGCCCTGCACAGGACAGCTCCAAGATCACACCACAGGCATTGTCCAAATGCTTCTCGAACTCTTGTCAGGTGTGGTGCTGTGACCACTTCCCTGGTGAGCCTGTTCCAGTGTCCAGCCTCCCTCTGCGTGAAGAATTTCCTAATATCTAACTTAAACCTCCCCTGACTCAGGTCCATGCCATTCTCTTGGGTCCTGTTACCAGAGCGGAGAGATCAGTGCGTGCCCCTCCTCTTCCCCTCATAAGAAGTTGTACCTCTAATGAGGTCTCCCCTCAGTATCCTCCTCCAGGCTGAACAGACCAAGAGCATTTTGTTATTACCTCCAAAGGTAACACAAGAGGCTTTCCTTATGAAGAATAATGTTTTTTCATAATTAAATTGTCATGTTTCTGAACCAAATGCTGTGTTTGGTTTGCTTGGTGAAGTGCCTCTGTGAGGGGTACACAGCCCATCCCATCCCTCTCCAATAGGCTCAAAGCAGAGCACAGCTGGGTCCCTTGGGCACAAATAGGGAACCTTTAGATAAACATTTTAGAAAGATGGGATGGTTGTTTCAATTTTTGTCTTTGTTTCTCTATCCAAATCTATTTTAATTGGTATTAAATAAATTAATTTTTGCCAAGTGGAGTCTTTTTTGCCCATGATGCAAACTGTTAAGCAATCTTCCTTTCTGCTAGAACAGGAATATTTCTGTCTTATTTTTACCCCTTGGCCTGTTGAAAAGGGGAGTGACAGAGCTGCTGGGTGGGAGTTTGGTCTATGGCCAAGGATAACCCACTACAAAAAAAATTATTTTCCTGGAGACAAGTGCACTGTAATTCAGATTTACCAGAAACTAGAATACAAATGTACATATAATTCCTAATTTTCTGGTTTTCTATGTTTTTGCTTTTAGTAAGAGAAATCCATCATAAGGTCCTTTGTTACTGTATTTTGTTTTCTTCTAGAGTGGGAGCTCAGAAAGAGCTGAGCAAATATGTCTTCACATTGAGTCATCCAGCTCTTAAAAATGTTTTCATCCTAGTCCTGGTTTTTCTATTTGCTGCACTGCAGAGTTCAGTTTCTATGTGTAAACAGAATATTTGATCTATCTTTTTTATTTACAGTCTATCATTATTAACATTCTGTTTTTTCAAAGAACAAAACCAGGAATAACAGAAGAAAAACCCCAAAACCCAAACAGGCAAAACTGTGTCCTGAGGATTGCAGACATGTGCAAGACGGCCCAGCTATTTCCTGGAGAGCAATTAGCCAGTATCGATGACTCAGTGTGGTCAGTGCAAGAAGATACCTTCCTTGCTCCTTAATTGCTGAAGGTCTTTAAAAGGCTTTCTCTTTCCACCTTTTTCATTATTATAACCACTACTAGATATGATTACCTGAAATAAATACGTGGCTCCCCAGCAGCACTTTTGAATAGGAGCGCAGCCGGATCCCGTGCCCCGTGCAGGCTCCGTCCCCGGCCTGCCGCGGGCTCTGGAGAGGCACATCCATTGTGCGTCGCTCTCTGAAACCCCACTTGGCTGCTTTCCCAGAGCGCCCTCCATTCACTTCTGAGTTCTGAATGGTTTTCAATTAATGTAACAAGACTAATTAACTGTATAAGAGTAGGGGTTTTCATAGTGTTACTGACAATGCATCTATTTAATAGTACCTTTGAAATTCAGTGCTTCTTGTTCTAAAAGTACACAAAGCCAGTGGGTTACTGGGGGTCAAAATGAGGAACATGAATTTCTTTTGCCTCTGAACCTGAACAAAGTTACTAGAAAAAAGTAGTCTAACCAGAATGAGACACCTTTTTGACTGATTCTCCAACAATCTTACCAGACAGCCTCTGCTGAAAGCCTTGCTGTTTTAATTCCATAGCTGAAGATTATCCCTCTACTGGTACCTAGTGCTCAAGAATCTGTCAAAAGTAGCCATCATGTATAAAAACCCACTATCTCCTAAGCTCTTTTTCACTGCAATGTAATATCTTTGTGATCAAGTTTCAATCACAAGTGTTAATGAAAAGTTTCCTGTATCATTTTACCTAAACTCTGTTTTAGGGTAGCAGCCTGTACATTCAGAGATCATTTCAGCCTCTGTCACTCAAGCCTTATGTTGAGGTTCTCACCCAGTGTGCCCATTAATGTCTCTTTTTATTGGGGTGGAGGGACACATCCATTGCTGCGAGAAAGTGAAGTGTGATCTGGATTATATGAGCTATTAAACAATATCAGATGGAAACAATATAACTACAACATTTTGACACTCAAACCACATACCTGAAACTGCAAGTATAGGCACCGATCTGCTAATCCTCTGAGACATCTGATTGCAGATTTTATGGAAATTAATTTTAAGAAAAATTCTTGAAGTACAGCCTTACTATAAAAGAGAGGTATTTTAATAACATACTGCACTGAGTACTTCATACATGATTTTGTGGTTGTGATTGGTTCAATATATGGCATTGAAATGAGTATGTGATCCAATTAATGACTTCTTACTACCATATTTATGCATGCTGCTGGGTTAGAAGAGACTTATTTTTACTATGACAGCTAGTTGTTAATAAGTGAACTGAACTTCAGTAGTTTTTTTGTCTAAGAATGCTTGTTATTCTTTTCATATGGCTTAAATGCAGTAGTAAAAGAAGGAATGAGAAGATGAAAGAAAACAGTAACACTTGTTTGTTTCTTCTTACTGAATATCAAACGTCAACATCTGGAAGGCACCTCCTTTACCAAGAAGAAAATTTATTAATATGCAATAATATGTATCTTTCTAAAAATATTAGTCTTAATTGTAGCACTAATGTCTTATACTACTATTTTGTATTGGAAGAATTCTCCTTATTACATGAGCATTTTCAGTCTGCAAACCAAGAATGATGCCCAAATTATAAGTATCCCCTATAGCCCAGACTTTTTTAAGTGTGAGGAGGGAAATTCTATCAGAAATCTGGACATATACAAGCTACAGTCCTCCCTGTAAATTCTTTGCTTTGGGTTTTGGGGATTTTTCCGTTGACCTGAATCTTAATTTTTGTGGTCAGCAACTAAGAAGTAAAGTGTGGCAATGGCATTTTCAATTCTTTGTTATTATGCAGTCTCCTCTTGACCATTTTCTAATTTTCAAAAACAGCATTAGAAGTCACTAGGGAGTCACTTCAGCCTCTTAGAAGAGAGAGATATATTTGGCTCTAATATAAAGCCAGGGCTATTCAGAATCTGATCTGAAGTTTATGAAATTAAATAGAAAGATTCCCACTGATTTTACTGAGGTTTGAGTCAAACCTTTAAGTGGTGCTCTATAATCCCATGTGTTTTTAGTGGTATTTATCTGAAGGAGAAGGTCCTGACTGTTTCTTGATGGAAATAATAAGTACAAAACAGGCACAAAATATTACTGTTCTGATTCTCCTCTTTGTGCTGAAGTAAATATTTTGCAAGATCCAAGGCAATGAAACACTGAACAAAGGTTGGATCAGAGATAGTTTAAGAACAATAAACTGGCCAATGGAGAAAATAAACTGGCCAATATCTACCAAAGGGCAAAGCTCCTACTGATAATTAATGGAAAATCAATCAATAAATCACCTCTGAAGTGTAGTAAATAGCTCATTAGGAGCCACCCACTGAAACTGGTTATCTGATTAAAGATGTATATGTAATGTATTGTCTATAGAACAAGGCTGTTAGTGATGCTTCTTTCACATACAATGTATGAAAACTTTGATTTCCTTTCAAACTAAAGAAACTCATAGAAAAAAACTAAACCATTCATTGGTGACCTATGTAATTCTTTTTTATTTCTGTTTTAGAAAATCAGTTAGACAAATATCAACACATGTATTTTGCAATCTGTTACTATAAGTTAAAAAACATTGGCACAGGAGCAAAAAATTAGAAAAGCATTATCAGCAGCATTGCCATAACTGCCTTCAAAAACACAGCAAGCCATCAACAGCACAAGGTAATGAGTTTAGGGACAAGAATGGAAAATATGAACAAAACAAAACAAAAGATAAATGTTTATGCTCTTGTCTTTCTAACAGCACTCCATTTTCCATATTACTCTTGTCTATGTACTTGGTTTCTATCTTTCTCCCATTTGTATGTAACAAGAACTGTCGCTGTGTCGCTGTGTCCCGCAGCAAGAGAGAGAGAAGTCCAGCAGGCAGGAATGGTGCAGCAGAAGGGATTTATTAATTTATTTAACAGCTCTTTTATAGACTTTTTACTTCATAGCTAATTGGTCAAGAGATCAGCCACCCCACCTGGGGTGATTGGCCAAACCGTAAGACGTCCGTTGTGAAAATATTTTTCTACTATATGGAAAACAATTCGCAGGTGTTCTTAGTTTACAATAACACTACTGATAGCTTCTGTGAGAGGGAAAAGTTTCACACGGGACAAGAGAGAAGCAAGAAAATGTTCTTGCTACTGCATGTCTGCATCCACAAAGAACTGTACCTTTTTCCATATAAAAATGAAATCCTTCCAACTCCAACTTCAAATTTTGCTAAATTTCCCAAATCCCTACGATGCAAAATCCTATAATTACTACATTTGTTTTTAGGACATTTGACCTACTTGATACCATTGCCATAATTACTCTTTTTTTTCTTTCTTTTTCTTTCTTTCTTTCTTTCTTTCTTTCTTTCTTTCTTTCTTTCTTTCTTTCTTTCTTTCTCTCTTTCTCTCTTTCTCTCTTTCTTTCTTTCTCTCTTTCTTTCTCTCTTTCTTTCTTTTTCTTTTTCTTTTTCTTTTTNTTTCTTTCTTTCTTTGTTTCTTTCTTTCTTTCTTTCTTTCTTTCTTTCTTTCTCTCTTTCTCTCTTTCTTTCTTTCTCTCTTTCTTTCTTTCTCTCTTTCTTTCTTTTTCTTTTTCTTTTTCTTTTTCTTTTTCTTTTTCTTTTTCTTTTTCTTTTTCTTTTTCTTTCTTTCGATACCCTCAAAGTCACTTATACTTTAAGCTCTCAAATACTATAAATGATCTTAGAAAAGTATTACATTTGTGAAACAGCATGTGCTTCCTTACATGAACCACAGACTTTTCTAGATCTCTCAGTAATATGCATTTAGGCAGTTTCCCAGTCATTGCTCACTTCACAGAATCTTGGAATCACAGAAGAGCAGAAATTGGAAAGGACTTTTGGAGATCTAATGCAACTCGCTTCCTCAGAGCAGGTTGCCCCACTCTGAGGCCAGTTGGGTTTTGAATATCTCCATGGATGGAAATTCTGCAGCCTCTCTGGGCAACCTGTTCCACTGTTCAACCATCCTCAGAGTAAAAATGTGTTTTCTTATATTCATTATTCATTATTTATCCTGCTTAGCTACAACCTGCCTTACCTCAGTGTCTGCACAGCTTCCAAACACAGAAGAGTTCTTCAAGAGTAATAGAACAAATCTACTGAAAAGTTTCAGGACAGATGTTTAATAATAAAGATCACTGAAGGCTATCAGTAAAAAGTAGTCTTCTTTAAACACAAATAAATTTCTGTATTTAAATGGAAATTTAAACTCTCAAGTATTTGAGTACCATATCAAATATTTCAGATTAAGAAAAATAGCAAGATCAAGCCATTAGCTCATAAAGCACATTATTTTGCTATTTAGTGTCTATTGCATGAAGGGTGGAGGAAATGCTGTACAAAATATTACTGGTTATATTCTTATTACAGCATTTCCATTATACTTACACAAAGATACTAACACGTAAATCTTACTGGCCTTGTTTTTGTTTGCTAACATTATGCCTCAAATGGGAAACTGCTTTCTTTGTAACTACTGTGCAACAAAACTCTAGAAAGGAAGCATCCTTGCAAGTGACAGTTCATAACTCCAATTCCTATCCCAAATTTCATTTCATTTGTTCAAATTCCAGGTTTACCCTGAAGATTCTTCTGACTTGAGAACAAACTCATCCTTTCATCACATCATGATTTAAATCATACCCGGTCATAGTTATTTCACTTGATTTGTTGGTTGAGGAGAAAATTTGGAATTTTTTCACTCCAAGTTTGAGAGGTTTGTACTCCATTTTAGACCCCCTCACACTCTTGCCTACTGACACAAACACATGAATGCTCCCAGAAGGGTTACTAAGGAAACCAGAAACTATGGTAACCTAGACTAGAAGCACTCTTATTTGTCCAAGGAGATGGAAAGGAAAATTCAGGCAATGCACACTGCAGTCACACTGAAGGTCCTGATCTTTCAATTTCTCTTCAGCTGTCGCAGACCTTCTGTTTCTCATATTTCCCTTCCAACAAGACTATCAAAACAGAATTTTGACTTAGATAAAAGGAGAGAAGAATAACTACAGTAATGTAGATGAGTGTATATGGTGGAAAATTGATTTAAGCAGTATTATTACACCAAACTGGTAATGTATTTAGTTTTTCCTTTTACCATTAGGTCAAAAATCCCTCTCACTTCAATTATTCTTCTATTATTAATGTTGCAGCTTGGTCAGCAGTGCACCACATTGCCTGCCTTTGCTCTGTATAGTAACGTGTTGTGTTAGCAATACTCTTCACAGAACCTCTTGTCAAAGCTGTCACTCTGCAGATGCTTATATTCACTTTTAGTTCTGCTGTCATAAATAGTCTCATGGAGTAAGAGCTACCGAGGGCTAGAAAATGCTCTATGATTGCTAAATAATTGTGCTTCATTGGAAGTGAAAGGAGCTCAGAAGCTCATTGAACTGGTCTGGAGATATTTCATTTGTGCCTTATAGAAACAATCCTTTTTACTGCTGAACTAAGCAACAAAACATTCTCTAATTGTAGGGCATGCAAGAAAATTAAGTAATAGGTAATGAAAAAATAGCAGATGTCATAACAAAGAGATTAATCTTGACCATGTTCATTCCTTTAAAGTTTTGAGAAAAGTAAGTGCTGTTTATACTGCAGGATAAGCTCATTTATTTAGAAACAGGGACATGCAAGTTGCCTATGGCTGCATACATTTGTCTGTCTTTGTTGATGGTCTGATTTGGCAAGCTGACAGGATATTGAACAGCACAAATGCAAACAGATTTACTGAAATTAGTGATATTATTCCCATGAAGTCATTTGAATCAGGGTTACAGGACTGGACCAGGATTGGACCCTGTGTTAGCAAAAAGTATAAATTCTGCCAGAAAAAACTGGCTACAGTGTTCAACATAAATGCTTAATGTACTGGTGCAAGAGATTGCTGAACATAAATGTTTAGTGTATTGGTGCAAGAGATTGCTAGCCACAAGTATTTTTCTAAGTGAAGCCTCCAGAGAAGAATATGGCTTTCTTATTTGAACTAGAATAGCAAGTAGATTTGTAAATGTTCATGCTCTTTAAGCATGGCTTAAAATTAAAAAATTAGGAAAATAATGTCTGTTTATACCATACATCATGAAACAGACAAATTATGTTATTGGTATATTTTTGTTACTGCATAGATGTGGTCATCAATAGCAAACTGATTAATATCACAAACAAAATGGTTGCTGAAAAACACCTTCTGAGCAGAACTGTGACATTTTGTGCATGTGAGCTAGAGAGACAAGAGATGATGTGAAATCCCTCCCATCTAGCAGATCCACTTCAGAGGTAGCCAGGATTTTGTTGCTATGAGCGAGGGAGGAAGCCAACCTGTGCTGGCTGAATGGTACACAGAGCTTTTCAGTCACACAAGCAAAAACACGAGAGCTAGGGAAAAACGTCTGATATTATTAGTTTAAAGGAGTTAATTAAATGGAGAAGTCACATCATAAAATGGCATGAAGTCCTCTTTGCTATCTGCATGAGTTATGACCTGAGGCTGGTAGTACATGTTTTGTTAGATTAGCAAATATTTACAAAGTAAACTATGATTTAGGGGATGTGAAATGTATAAATTAACTATTAAAAACATACCTGAAAGTTTACTGCTATCATTTATTAATTAATATTTTAATAGAAAGGTTGACCATATCAGGTGCGAAACTATTTTCCATAATCAAAATTTTGATGAATGTTATTTTTGCTTTGACAAATACTTTGTTTTCAGAAAAGAAAAAAAAAAATAGAAAGAATGCTAATATGCTAATGTATATAGTGGCTAGTACAAATGACTTTATGCTAGGTCTGTTTGTATTATATATGGTATGGTAATATGGACCATTTGAATCAACAGGATCACCTCTTTTGCACTAGCGGGTTAAAACTCTTATTTATGCAATTATGAGGCACAGATTACAAAGATATTGCTTGGTCTTTGAGCTGGAAGCACTACGGAAACCTCATGCAAACCCCACAAAGCCCATGGGTCTTGATGAAAGCAACATTAAAGGCAGAGAGCTGAAAGTGGAGAAAGAAAATTAAAAGGAGGGACAGTTCTCTCCTCCAGAATCCAAATATACCAAACAAGGAAGGATGTCTCTTTTGAGAGCTCCAGAGAGGTAGAAAACCTCCTTTGCTATGCAGCAAATCTGAAAGCGAGCGATATGAGAAATGGAAGCACAAGGGGAAATAAAGTGCCCTTTCCCTACCTGCTGACAAACCACCAGCCAAAGCTGTGGAAAAGTGGCTCATGGTCTGCTTGATGACTTGTCAGGCTTGACTTACTTATCTGTGCTCTTCCCTGTAAGTGGAAGGGAAGAAACGAGATACAGATGCAGGTACATACACAGGTACAGATAAATGGGCTTCCTTATGTCTTCCTTCTTTATTGACCCCCTACACTGTTCTACTCTGTCTCCTGCAGCAGCATGACAGGACCTGCAAGTTTGGCCTCAGTTTTGTTACTAATTGTGACCGGTGTTAACGAAACCTCCCAGTTCTGTCGCACTCGGTGTTTATCCTACTGTGCTTTTGCTCTGTCATATGTAGTAGTTGTATTTCTCAGGGCAGTTTGTTAGAGTAGCTAATCAGAAAAACAGAGGGATCATAACTTACTGCTGGAGGGTTCCTTATGTTGCCTTGTGACTAACTCAGTACTCTAAACTTTCAGGAGCAGGGGAGAATGATTACTTGTAGAGGCACATTATATCCTTGAAAAGAAAGGCATTGCTGTCTTTTGATCTAATCCAACCTATTAGTATGGCATCATCACATTTTCAAGGCAATTTTGGCTCTATGAGCAGAAATAAATCCATGCCCAGAATTCCCTAAAAATGTTTGATTTCTTGTTTTGACAGTATCAGTCCAGTTTGATTCCATGTCCTTTGATTTATCTATCTCAACATTTTAAATCATGCCTATTCCCCAGATAATTAACTTAATTTAGGCAGCCCATTGCAGTTTTTCAATGCACGGATTTCATCTTCTAAATTTAGCCTTTTGATTTTCAATATGAAACTCCAAACTAAGGGAAATAAAAACTGATATTGAGGATATTTACACTTCTTCTATTTCTATTTCTATTCTATTTCCATCTCTTTCCTGACAAAAACCAGGAAGATTTAAAACCTCAAACAGTTTATGACTGTTAAAAGGACTTTAGACAACTATTGATATTCATGTGTCCAAATACATTTTTTATTTTAAATTCTCTATTGTTTCTGGCTGCAACTACAGAACATGATGAGGCTACCAGCCAGTCAACCATGGATAACTTCAATTTCTACAGCATCTAAAATTTTTACCTATTTTTAGACAGATGTATTCTTCTTAATATGCCTACTATACAGAATAAAGCTTATCTGTTGAATTAGATTTCCTCTTGAATATCTGCCGTTATGATCTAGTGGTCTGTGAAATTTGTTCCAGGAACACTCATTCTTCATCTAAGCCCAGGAATCCATCCCAGCTGGGTCAAGTCTGTCTGTTCCTTTAAGTAGGAAATATGCAAGTCAGAGTTTTCAGCAGATCTGCTTGCCAAAGAATTCCATTTAATCAACTGGTGTGACTTTCTGTGTGTCAAAGGCTGTTGTGTCACATACTTATCTCCCCTATAATCCAAATACTTCAGCTAGTGAAAATCATTCCAAATGTCAGGACACTAAACAGTGGCATGTTGGTTGTCCTGGCTGATCTGTTGCAAGCAGCAGCAGAAGTTTACACTTTCCAAATCTAGTGATAGAGATATAATCCTGTGAGCTGAATACTTCATTCATACTTATTAAGAAAGTGGACTGTACAGCAGCAAAGAAAGTTGATTGACCTGTCCTGTTGACCACTCTAGGTAAAGTTCTCTGTTGACCAATATCCTAACTCCTAAAAAAAAGCTCTCCTTCTGAATGCACCCCTCAGCTCTGTCTTTCTGAGAAAAGGAAGGGATCTCTTCCTAACGTTCCTAATTAAGGGACTCACTGAATCTGTGAAGCATGAGTTTTGATAAATTAACTACTACATGAATGCCAGAACAGCATTACTGTTCTCCAGTTCTTTTTAAAATTGTCTGGTGAGGATTTACCATGAGCTAAAGTGACCCCAACCCCTCATTCAGATCACTCTCCTTCCTGATTGTTCTCATCACAAGTCCATGCAGAATGCTTTGGGGGCAGTCAATACTGCAAACCCCTGCTCACACATTCCTGAAAATGAGAGCTGTTGTACCAATGGGCAGGGGAGCCCTTCTGTGCCACAGGGGTGATTGGCAGCCTGCAATCCCTGATTCACCTTTTAGCTTGCCCATGTCTGACATTAGAAGAGTGTCCTAGTCCTTAGAATAACCTTAGACCAACCCAGTGAGCTTCTCAGATAGTTAGTGTGGGGATCTTGGATATAAGATGTTCAGCTTTAACTGCAATAATTAATTTTAGCAAATGTTCCTTCACATCTTTCTTTGTCAACAGATGGTAAATTTTACTGCATCCTTAACATCATATGGGATGTAACATCTCCTTCTGCTTCATTATAAATACAGAATAGAAATAAAGAGTGGATAGTTTTGGCAAATATGCATCACCGCTTGTAACTTTAATATATGTATTTAGCAACAAACAGAATAATGGACTTTGCTTTTTTTGGCGTTTTGGCCATTGTCAACTCTGGATTATTCTGGAAAAATGTGGCTGGGAAGCGCTAGGCCAGTGGAAAAATCTCAGTGTTATGAATATTGTGAATCTGGCTGACAAGGAGAATTTTTTCGTAGTTACTTGGAACATACTTTGGGCTCTATAAATCTTGTTAACTCCAAAGGTCAACATTGGCTTTTCCAGGTACATTGGATGGCTTTTGATCATATCGCTGGGTAACTTGGGTGCTGGGCTTAAACCTGCTCATATCCTGCCATTTGCACACTGCTGTGCCCATCTAAAGCTCTTCTGGAACTGGGGTGCTTCAAAATGGATTCCTGAGGCACTGAGATTATTCTCCACGAGCAAATTAGGGTTGCTGAGTTTACAGCCTTAGCCTTTGTATCACATGAAAGAAGTTGACTTGTTTCTGGATGAGTTTTCCTGGGATAAGTATATCTCTGTTTTGTTGTTTCTGAGATTAAGCAAGCAAGCAAGGAGGTTCTGCATCAAGAGCAATAATAACTCACAACCTGTGTAAATGTCAGTTGACCGTGTGCTTAAATAAGTAGTTCCATGAACAGGGGAACTATAGAAGTCTGGTTTGTTATGAGTTTGTATCTCGCAGTTAATTGACATTTTAACCATATTTTACTACACCACAGCATGGATTTCACCCTTCTTTGACATCAAATGACAGAAGTAGAATTTATGTAATGATTTTCAAAATGTGAAGTACAGAAGCTTATAATTTCTGGTGATTCTCAGTATGAAATCAGCCTTTTTTTCAATGGCTGCAATCCTTCTCATGCTTACAAGGATCTATCATCAAAAGCTGAGAAAATATCTGGAAAATATGACAACAAAACCAATTTTTCTTGTTACCCACATCCTCATAGCAATAGTTTGGAATGGAAATGATTAAAGGAGTTTGCAGACAGAGGAAAGTACATCATAATTAAGCTTAGATTTTGTTTACCTGATTGCCTGGTGTGAGAGGAGAAGACATGCCATTTATTTATAAATCTAAATAACTAATTGAAATAAAATATGAGTCTGCAAGAGCAGAGAAGCATTAAACAAGATCATACAGTTTAATTGTGTGTTACACTTGCCAAAGTCGTGTTGTTTCTTTGAAATCTAATTGATAGCTGGAATCAAGCAGGTGAAAACAAATACGTGTGGGGCCTTCACCATACTCTCTGTTAGATCATTCTGTTTTATTAAATCTATAAGAAGAAAACTGTGCACAATGCCCCCTTTTATTAAAAGAAAAATAATAATTGAGGTTCCATGAGATTATAATTTTTGGCATAGGCCAAAACGTGAAGAAAGAATAAAAAAGTCTGTACTCTCCTGCAAACGATGAACAAGCTCTTACCTCGGTATGAGCTCTCAGAAAGATGCCTTAAAAATAGAAATGAGAAATAAAATGTAATGAACATCAGTATAATCTGTTTTTGTAGAAAATCTGTTAATAGGGTATCTGAGTCTCCTTATACTTGTTTTAAATCAGTTTTACAGTCTGTGAAGTGACACCACAATTTTTTTCTTGCTTTTCTCTTGGTAAGAAGGAACATAGGTCTTGCGAGTTACTATTCTGCACAAATTTTGTTACTTAAGTTTTATTTAAAATTAATGACAAATAACCATTGGATAGATGCATGCTCTGCTTTGGGGTTTTAGGAGTTCTCCTATTGTTTTTCTTTTTCTCTTAAAGAACTTTCCCCGTATGTGTTGCCAAGAGACATTAAGGACTGGATGCTTAAGAAAGACAAAAGATCTGGACACAGGGGGAGGGATCCAGCTGGCTACCCTCTTTTACCTGGGGTTTTGTCCTGTAGGGCAGAGATGCTGCGAGATCTGGACTGGGCAAAGGGGGTTGGGTGGAGCCCCTCGCTCTCTTGTTCTCTCAGTGTTCGGAGGGGAGAGAGCCTGCGATCGCTGTGGGGAGAATTCATCACCACTGCGGGCTTCTGCCTCCTGCTGCCTTCCTTCTGCGGTGAGTCGGGCTCTGCTCGCTGGAGCAGCCGTTGCACTGGGACCCTCCTTAACACCCTGACTCACTGAGGGGGGAACTTCTTCACCATCTGCTCGGGTACCTTGGGGGGACCCCGGGATCCCAAGCCCGCCTTTCCCTGCCCCGCTGCGAGCCGGGCTGCGGCTGCCCTGCCTCCGCCATTCCTTTGCTGCTGCTCCGAGCCTTCGCTGCAATGTAGCCCCNTCTTTTCTCAGTACAGATACTTTTCTGCCTAATATTTCTTCAGCACTCCATGAAAGTAAATTCTCCTTCCATTAAGGAACAAAAGTCATTAAAGCTGAGGTCAAAACCTGCCAAAGTCAATGCTTTTGAGAAGGATGTGGAACAATGTGTGGGATGATGTGGGATTTTCAGTCCATCAACATGGTGAATTTTAATTTTCCCTTGGAAAACAACATGAAATATTTACAAGCCCATGTCAAATTTTAGAGTCTTGAAGTGAATGTCTTAATAATACCTGCTTACAATTTTTAATACATTATGTTTTAAAATAAGCATAAACCACATTTAGGCACCTGAAAAAATAAAACCCCTCTGTTACTGATCAGTGCCTCCAAGAAAATCATCTCGTTGCTGTGTGGATTATTTTATATCCTTTATTCTGATGCTGTATTTTATCCATCCATGTCTGAAAGCTGTGGTGTTGTAACAGAACTTTCAGTAATAGACACTTTCGAGAATGTCTACTGAGTTCAGCACGCAACCTCTTTTCCTCTGCTTTCCACTTGAATTACTGCTTCAATTCACATAAGCCACTGTTATACCTTAGCACAGTATAGAGAACTCCATGTAAGCACTAACAAATACAGGCACAAAAGGAAAGCTATTAAAGACCATTTAACACAAATAGAAAACATCTGACTATAAAAAGTGTAGGGGAAAAACTATAGTTACTTGTTAAAGCAAAAGTAAGAGAATGTGTGGAGCAAGAGACTCTAAGCACTGTTAGAGGTTTTAAAATCAAATGCAGTTGCATGAATTCACCATGGAACAAGAATATTTTGAACATTATTATAGTGGATAAATTTGACTATACTGGAAGTTTATTAATTTGGTTTCTTTAAAGAAAGAATTATTAGTTTTAGAATTGAGAAATATTAGAAAGTAAGGATTTTGATTAAATCTAGAGAATTACCAGAAAATCTTCAAAGTTATGATTCTGTGTCAGGTAAGAGACTAATTATCTTAGAAGCTTACTCTTTATCAGTGATGCAATGAAGAAATAGAGAAAATAGAGAAATAACAGAAGTAGAGAAACAGTCTGTGAAATCCAAGAAAAGCAAAGAAGAGAGAAAAATGAGCTTCAATCCAGAGCATAGAAAATTGTTACTAAAATGGGAATTGCAGAAAAGCCATGTCTGCCAGTAAAAAGGCTAATAGAAATTTAGATTTTTAAAATTACGTTGGGAACAAAGGAGATTCTACTAATGGGATGGGCCATTATGAAATTGGAGAGAGCTAAAATGAACATAATGTCTCAGGAAATGTTCAACAACTGTTCCTATCCCCTGTTTGGAAAGGCTGATGTACAGGAGTTTTGTAAGAACCAAGAAGAACTTTCTAGCCTGCTCAGAGAAAAAGAGCTGATACCACTGCTGATGTCAATAACTGGAGTGTAGAGTTCGAAAAGACCTGGCTAAGATATCTGGTCTGCTAATGTAAACTTCCTGAACATTTGAATACCAGGGAATTTCCATGGAGTTGAAAACCAACCCCATTTGTACCAGTAATTCAAAAGGGTAAAGGATGTTCCAGTTATCCTGAAAACAAAACCAGTGAAATAATGTGAAAAATGCTATCTGATAAAACAATTGAAAAATGAGAATATAATTTATCATCATTAATGTGACTTGAAGGAAATAGAGAGTTTCAAACAGGCCTGACAGTCAACAGGTGCTTGCCAATGGTGAATTATCATCACATGGTGGGTTCCCTAGGGAGGTACTACTCAGATTTGTATTAGAATGTGGGGAGGAGAGTGGGCTTGGCAGCTCTCTCTCTTGGAAAGATATCCCTTGAATAGACTGTGATGGGCTTATCTCAGCTGTCCCCTGGAGGGATGCCCCTTGGAGGGAGCAGTCCTCGTGGTTGGGGTGAGATCCTGTGGAGGACGATAGGCTTAGTGTATCTCTCCCTTGGAGAGATCCCTCTTGGGTGGGCTGTGACAAGCATACCTCAATTGTCCCCGGGAAGGAAAGAACAGTCTTCCTAGGTTAGGGTGAGATCTCACCATGCTTTGGTGCACATGTAAATTCTTTGTAGCCCATTGGTCCCTCCCTTTGGTACCACCCCCTCCTTCGCCCATAAAAGTACGGCTTCTGCCCGGTTTGGGTGGGAGTGTGGTGTTCTTGGCTCTCGCTGCAGAGTGCTGGATGATAAAGGCTCTCTCTGTGGAAACGCCACGCCATGCTCCTGTCTCTCTGACCCTGAGTTGACCTGGGGTTACCTCGCAAGGCAGAGCTGATACCACTGAGCTGAAATCACTGCTAAGAGCTGATCCCTTACAGCCACAGGCTGTCCACTTGTGGAGGTGTGCCGGAGGCCAGAGGGCTGCCTGAGACCCCTGGGAAGCTGTCCCTTGCGGGACCTCACTCTGGGAAGGTCACGGCACCTGGGTCAGACTACCAGACCCCAATGGCCACCGCAACAAGAATGGTTTTTTAGCATTTTATCAATGATGTGAGGAAGCAAATATGAAATCAGAGATGATAAATTGTGCAGATAGAAGGGTAAATGATCCTGAAGGTTTGGTAGTCATTTAGAGAAATCTGGATTGCTTGATTAGCTGGAACTATTCAAGGAACGCTCGCATTCAGGTGCACGGTATGGAAAAATGTTCATCAGTGAACTGAGACTTTAGACAGGACGTTAAGAGACTTAAGCCTATACATGGTGAATATAGGTGATGGTTTCAGTATTGTGTCTTTTCCTCTGTGAGTTTTGACCCCAACATAGTCTATATTTACATATTTATAAGTTTAGCCCAACAATTTTTGTCCTTTTTATAGATGTTCAGATCTTTTGACCGTACTTTTCTTTCACTTTCATGCAAGAAAATAGGTCTTGTAAGGATCTTAGTAACATCTGTATGATGAAATGTATATGCATGCACACATGTGTGCGTCTCTCAAAATTTCAGTGTGTTGACTACGGAATGTAATGGGAATAGCAGTGCAAGAGTCACCTAAAAGGCAAATTGAACATACACAGGTGTACATGTTATTTTTTGAACTACGGCTACGAGCTTATATGCAATTTATTTCTTACATTAGGAAAAATTAACCTTACTCTTCTGTCAAAAAATCTCTCTGAATCACCAGAAAATATCCCAGATTTGCATATTTTATATTCAACATAAACAAAGCATTATTTGTTCTTTGATTCCCAAAGTGACGAACCTCTTCCAATAGTCATCCTTTCCCTCGGAATAAGGTGAAAGTTTGCTCTCGATTACCTGTATTCTCTAAGCTGATGAGAAAAATATCTACCTAGAAAGTCACCTCAAACTCTTCCTCAGTTGTTTTAGCTTCCTTTTCCTTCAGTAGACATGTTCATTTAAATATATACTAATAGATACTTGCCCCTGCAGTACTGCTGCAAATTCCATCTTCTTCAATTTATTTTCTCTCAGATTAAGTTCACACTTTTTGTTAACCTGGACTGTATTTTTATAACCCTAAGTGATATCAATATAAATTTTAAAGCATGAGACTTTTTTTTTTGAAAGTTCCATAACTGCTTTTGGCACCATACTGCCAAGACAGTGATCGAGAACCAACGCATGTTTTGGAACAAGGCTCTTTGTATTTGTTGCTGCAGTTCTGTGCCTTGTGCCTATGAAGTGATCTTTGAGCTAAGGGGTTTTCTTCTCTTTGTTTTTACTGCCTTACATATCCTTCCAAGTACTGGATCATGATTTGGTTTGTATTGTTTTGATGAAGTGGCTTTAGTGCAGCTCTTGAAGACACTTTTGAAGTGTCTGCTTGTCTGCTTCCATCTTCATTGCTTGCAGTAATTTGTGTTCTTCATAACATAGGGATATCATCTAGCTTTCATAAGTCATATTTTGGTTTAGGTGACTTTGCTTGGCAAATTCTAATGACTATTTTAGGATAACTCTCATTCCACAGATTTTACATCCAGATCACAATTACGAGTCTTTTTTTTTTTTTTTTGTATTTAGCAGAAGCTCAATCTCCCACAATTGCAATATTAGATTTTCAGGTTTATATCAGTAAAAAAAAAAAAAAAAAATTACCTTACCCTTTGAACTA
Source organism: Mystacornis crossleyi (assembly GCA_013400655.1). Classification (NCBI taxonomy): domain Eukaryota; kingdom Metazoa; phylum Chordata; class Aves; order Passeriformes; family Timaliidae; genus Mystacornis; species Mystacornis crossleyi. Next base: position 82,960 of record VYZQ01029542.1, read on the forward strand.
TTACATAAAGCATACAAATTGTATTTTATTTTTAATTTGAAAGTGAAAACTTCTCACATTTCAAAATCACAACTTCATAGCTATCCTCCTCTGCCGTAATTAACTGAAATCTGTTTTAAAAAAGTACAGTAGAAAAATTGTTCATCAAATTACAGCTGCTCCCAATTATTCCTGTTAGCTGGTCATTGTCTAATATTATGAGAAGTTTTTTGAAAAATACTATGCTAGTTTAAGACATATCCAGAAAGTAATTGAGGTTATTTTCTTAGAATTCTGTAGAAGAAAATATGAACTACATGAAGTGTGACCCTTATATTTATAAATATCATATATGTGCAGGTACAGCCACATTAAAAAAAAAAACAACAGTGGACAGTTCAAATATTGAAAGATAAATGACTCGATTTTTCCAAAAGTTGAATGTTAGGAGCAAATTAATATCAGATCCATGCTCATAAAGACAAACCCATTATAAGGTTACAGCAAACAAAGTTTGCATAGATTTATAATAAACACAGAATCTCAGTTTTAATTGAAAAGCAATCTCTGCTTTTTAAAGATTGGGTTTTTTTTTCAACTGTGTTGAATTAAGGGGGGCCGCGTGCTTAACAGTGTATTTAGCTTGACTAACAGATTTTGCCTAGCCATGCAAAAGGAAAGAAGGGAGGATGAAAGACCATTGATAAGGGAAGTGTATATGACTAAGAGATCCTGTTTTCAGACACTAAAGCCAGCTTAAACCAGCTCTAGAGTTTGGACTATGGCCAGGGACCTAGAAAGCACGTGCAAGGAAGAAAGGTAAAAAGTTCAAACTGAGGAAGAGTACTAAGGAAGACCTTACTTCATTCCAGAGACCTCGGCTCACGACCACCAAGAGGCACTGTGCACTCGCAAAGCATATGGAAATGACTTTTATGCTCATTATAATATGAAGAGAGGCTAGGCGGGGCTAGCCAATGAATAAGTACAGGCATATTAGGAAACTTGATGCATATGTAACAGTTTGGGAAATAAAATGAGAGGCGAAAGTTGCGAGAGGTGTGCAAGCCTTTGTGGAGAGATCCCGCTTGTTGCCTCGGCCAAATAAAAGTATACCTACTTTACCACTTTAATTAGTGATAAAGTCTTTTCCGCATAACGGTATCAGTTGATGTAATAGAAGATACATCCTTACTTTATTTCAATTAACTGCATGCTCCATATTGGCTTTTTATAACATTTCCATGTTATACAATATTGTGGAGAAGCTGGCACTGAGACTTTATGCAGGTCCTGAGAGACAAATGGATGTTATAGGCTGGGGCAGGGTGGGGCATGGTGAGGCAGGGTAGGGCAGGGTAGTACTGGGCTCCCAGTGGTCTCCCTTCTTGCTGCAAGGGATTCTTAGCTGCAGGAAGGATGGTTACTGAGGGTATGGATCTCTGAAGGACTCCCCACATGAGCCTAAAACCGTGATAATTTCCAGTGAGGGAGGGCAACTGGGAAATAATAACATAGATACAGTAGGGTGGCTTTTAGTTTCTGTGATTTTTTTAGATGACTGAAAAGTAAGACATTGCTCTGCTGCAGATTATATATACAATCACTATTATTAATTTTTCAGAGGCTCTGGAGATTAAGTGCAGGCAAACTTGTGTGTTCCACCTTGAAATTCTGCCAGATTTGGCTCCAAGTTCACAGTAATTGTAATGTTGCCCAAGGCTCATATGGGAATGTGAACTGTATGTCAGGCTATCTAATTAGTGGTCTTATCACTCCAGTAAGTCTTTATGTGGGTGGCGTTCCACACATTATGAGGTGAAGGTAAAAAATTGAAAGAATCCATGAATATCCTTGAAAAGACTGACCTGATCCTGCATTGAAGCTGTGGAGAAAAATTAAAAAACTTTATGTTGAGGACATCATCTGACACATTTTAAAAAACAGTAGCTGCAGAGCTCAGGGAATGAAAGATATTACCTAATGTTTCTCTATGATCCTGGGATGGAAAAGATAGAAAATATTCATTTACTCTCTGCTATTTATGAAAATTTTTTTCTGACAGTATCAGATTCATAAGACAGAGACAAAAACTTTTTCAGCTTCAAACACTTAAGTCTTGGTTTGCGATACTACTGCAAGCATGTGCCTGTAACCCCTCACCACATGGACCTCAGACAATTAGGAAAATCATTGCTCAAAGAATTATTCAGAGCTGTTCATCTTTGGTGTCTAAACTAACCTGAATTGATTGTCTAAAGTCAGAAAAGGTGGAACTAAACAATTTCTGATGCATATTTTTGTTAAGGGGAGTTTAAAATCTACTGAACATTAGTTAACTTATGGAGTTCACCAGTGGAAAAAATCTGAAAGTAATCAGGTCAAGGTGGGCATAATGATAAGGGACCAGCACACAACTGGCTCTTGATGAACGGTAAAGGTGATGATTTCTTTGGATCTGTAATATAATACTTAATGACTAATTTTATTAAAAACTGTGTTTGTGGTAAAAATGAGTAGGCAAAGGTGTGAAGAGATATGTAATTTCTGTAAAAGACAAGTAGGAGGAGAAAGCGAGAAAAAAAATATGTGGAGTTTAACAGAGAAGGTGAGAGAATGTAATTAAAGACAGTGGTGTTTTCTGAGGTTAGTAAGTTTGTTCAAAGCTTTTATACTAGTTAAAAGAAAATTCCCAGGGAGAAACTTTCTACCCAACACAGGAAAGTTGGTTGTTTTAATTTGTTGTTATGTATTCATGTTTCCAGAAATAATGGCCTTTGTGTACACTTGACTAAGAATGTGACTGTTTCAGGATTCTTTGGAAATTAGCTTTGTGTGAAGGACTTTCAAGGTATTGACTTTTGAATGATTTGACTTGAAATTGAAAAAAAAAATAGATGTATTATATCAGATGTTTTTACCATTGCATTTTAAGGAACATTTAATACCAAATTATTGAGTGTCTATATTATGAGACATATTTTCTTCATCAAAAATCATTAGCAAGTGGAAATTTCTGAAACTATACAGTTATTCCTGTCATTTCACTTAGAGAGGGTGGATTGCTCTGTTCTCAAGGATTACATAAATTTGTGCAGAGGACTTTCCCCTGTAAAAGCATTCTAATTTTTATAGTATATGCTTACACTTATATTTCCCTTAGATATTTTGTGTTACAATTGAGCCAAACATGAAACTTGCAGTTACAAATTCCACATATTTCTGTCAAAAGTAGTTCTCTTGAGGATGGCATGAATTATTTGCAAAGGTATTTCGTAGGGAAGAAGAAATTTGCATCTTTAAGGAATCTAATAATACTGTTTAGACTAGAAACATTAACATGGTGATACAAGTTTTTGGGAGCACACCAAACCAAATATCCCACATGACACTGATAATATTTGCTCTAGCCATACATATACACCTTTCACTAGTTTCTGATCAGCACTCTAACATATTTCTTACACTTTCAAATGAACTGCAAAGCATGAAGTTTACACAAATTTGGGTTAGGGGGTCAAAAAGATGAAACCTCTCTGGCAGGGTGTTCTCTCTAGGATGAAGCAGAAAATTTCTTTGTGTAGTGGTAGCACATATTTTTTTCATTTGGTGGATGGAAAAGATTGTGTGCCCTGGAAGAAGTGCTACATCACCAAAGGCTTCTCTGGGACGTCAGCATATTTTTCCTTATACTTGCATATTCTATACAAAAACCTTCCCAAATTATACTATACTGTACAAAAAACTGTCAGTTCCTGTTGCAGTGGGGTGGCTGCAGCCTTTCCCTGGGAGACAGCCTTGGCCCGTGGAAGAATCAAGGAGACGATATTTGATAGATGTTTTCAGATTTTATTCTCCCTGGCCGCCCATGGCCGGAGCCCGGCAGGGACTCCGACAGCGACTGCCCCCGGAACAGGGCTGGAACAACCCCCCCGGGGTCCCGTGAACACTCCCTTAAGTACAGGATTCCTGCGGGCTACATTCAAACTGACCAATGGGGGACAGAATTTTGGGTACACGTGACCAGGGAACAGGGACAGAGAAACCCCGTGCCCCACGCATCCACTCATGCTCATCCCCCCCACGGGGGTCACCTCTTCAAGTTCCCATCTGTATTTAGGGAAGACGTTAAAAAATGAAAAAGAATTGGAAATGAATTGTTAAAATACATTTGGACCAGTAGTTTTCTATTTTGTCAAGAATTAGGTGAAACAGCTACATATGTAGCAGGTAAATATGCATCACACATTTATATGCCTGTTATATATGTATATATAATGTGTGTATATATTTATATATACAGCGTATTTATGTGTGTATATATGCATATACATGTTGCATTTACATACATGCTATTTTGAATGGAATTTTTTTTCATTTCCAGCAGACTGAAAGTCTGAAAGAAACAGAAGGCATAATTTAATAGAGTTCAGGATATAGAAAATCCAGTACGTCTTGAATTCCAAGGCTGAGATTTAATTAAGTAAATAATTTTTCTTTCATTCCATTAATCCACCAGATTAGTGATTGCCTTGCCATGATCAACTAAAGATTTATAGATCAGTACTTAAATGAGTGCTACAGGTTTTTATCATGCACCATATTCTCACTAGATTATGTAGCTCTCACTAAAGTAAATTAACCATAGTTTATATTCATATGCAATATAAAGGTTTCTTGAAGTCTGTAATTATTAATATGTTGGAGGTTAAGCAGTTATTTATATAAATTGCTGGATAAGGGCTAGCCTGTTCAACATTTTGGAGAATCAAATTCGAATGTCCTGAATCAACTGCTACTGATTCAATTTCCATGGCTGTGAGATCTGTCCCTGTGGACTGCAGGAAAAAGAAAAAAAGAAGCAGCAGCTCTGATAATAGTAATGAAGACCTCCTTCACTTTAGCCCTAAAAGACTTAGGACTAAAACTGAGTACTGTATGAGGAGCCACCTCTTCCACAAAAGTAAGAGATATGAGAAGGTACAGAACAAAAGAGAAAGTGCACAGGAATATAGGTCTGGAAATAGTCTCCTGCATCATCAGATCTAATTATTTGTAATTCTCAGTAATCATACCAAGTTTGAAGGTTCCACAGTATCATCTGTGCCACACACTCTTTATACATCTCATGGGCCATGAAATATTTCTGCATCCATTAAAAACATAAGCTCTGTAATAAAAATCTTAGCTAAAATTTTCCACAGGAAGAGATCAAGAGACACTGTGGCCATTGTCACTGCACTAGCAGGATGTTTATTAAATAACCTTTCCAGATCATCCCAGAAAAAACACTCCATATGAACAAATATCTCAGTGGTTCTTGACTCTCTGATACAAGAAAACTCTTCCTCAGTTCCACTTCTAGTGATCTTTCTAAGATTAATAATTACTGTAAATGGTGTGTTTATTACATATTTTGTTATGTTTTAACTTCATGAAGCGGATTCAAGGCAGCTTCCAGTTTCACATATGCATCGATGGATGTATTTTTATCTCTGTAAGTCTGTTGTTTTGCATCATGTAATACTTATCCTTACTTAGCATCTTCATTAGCATGTTCACAAGATAAATACATTAATCATCAGAAGGCTGGGGTCCACTGAAGTACTCACACAGATGGTGTATGTACTTCAGTACATACATGTACGTATATATACATGTATGTACTTCAGAAGTACAACTCGTCAGTTGTACTTCTAAGCCTTGTGATATTGCATATACTTCAGCAAGCTGCATCCTTTCAGAAAGAACTAGCAGATCAATTGTTTCCAGAGCTGTGAAGCAGCAAGGTCAGGCCTTTTGCTCAGCATCTGTGTTTAAAAAAAAAAAGTTATTGTAACCTCTGTTGACTGAAGAATACTCAAAGCATAAAAATAGTATTCTTTATAATTGCTTTTTTAAAGTAGACTTAAACAAAGAGACTGGAGAGCTTTACAGGGTGAAGGCAGAACAATGAGAGCCAGGAAAATCTGAACTCTTCTGAACTCTGCAGTACAATGGAGCTTCCTAGAGTGTCTTGGTAGTCCTTCACCAGGCCAAGGAGACAGAGCTACAAGGTTTTCCCTAAAGTATGGGTTTTCATTTAGAGTAGAAAGGATTTTTTTTTGGCGAAATTTTTGGAGTGTGAAATGTATTTTATTCAAGAAAGGAATGCAATATGGAAATCTCAATGAGTCTTCACAACCAAAAATGAGGAAAATAGTCAGCTTAAGCAAATTGAAATGCCTATTTAATATCTTCAAATATTTCTTCTCTGTTTGATCAGATTTTTTAAAAACATTTTGTTTTGTTATTATCTAAACTTATTTTTAGTTCAGGAAAAGTAGCTTTAAAATTTCAAAGCACCATGATGAAGTGTTTTGATATTTTCTGAACTCTTTGCATGTCATTTTACAGGTTTTCCAAGGTCAGTTCTTTCCTTATTCAAATGAATAGGCATTTTCTGATGAAATATATATAACTGAAAGATTACAATTACTTCTTTTAAAGGCTCTTTTTACAACAAGGACAAAACTACAACTATTTGGTACATATATTGCATGTATTCTAGTATCTGTAAATAAGGCAGAATGTTTTCATTATCAGCTGAATTTTGGGACCTTCTAATGAGTTTTGTTTTTTTTTTTTTTTTTTTGGAAAGCTTCATTTTGTTTTCATGTTTCTAGTAGGATTTAGTAGAGGTTGTCTGTGTTTTCTGCAGATCATTAATGCAACCACTGGCTATGCATTCAGTGTTCAGTGTCCATAGCGTTTCCTCTAGAGAATAAAAGAAGCATACAAGAAAAAAATCCTTAAAACTGCTTAGGCACTGGTCCGTTATTCAAGTGATTAGGAGCCACAGTTGCTGATACTTGCTGTATTCTTTTATTCTTAGGAAGGAGCTACAGTTCTGAAGCAGAAAGACCGAGGGAAATTATTCCATCCTTTAAGTGTTTTTGGCATTACAGCAGCTGAATGGATCCCACTGCTGCTCTGGCATCCTTAAGCGGTCCTGCAGTGACTCACAGTTACTAACGAGGTTATCTGGGTGCTTTGCTCATGAGCGACTGTCCCTGCCAGTCACTGCCAGGTCCTGCCCTGCACGAGCCCAGCCCCTGGCTGCTTCCAGGGTGATGTCCAGCTGACACAGGGAAGCTGGGGACAACACAAATGTGAGCCAGCTCTTGCAGCACAGTGCCTTTAGGTTTACCTTCCCGTGCCTGAGAACAGATTTTGGCTCAGATTCCCCAGGATAATGTATTAGGGTGACAGATGAAGGCAGAGCAAAAGTGAAAGGCCAGGAGGACTTGCAGAGCACTAAGACTTATACCTGGGTGCCTCACTACACATTCAGTGATATGGGTGGGAATATGTGATCAGAAGAGAGGGAGGAGTTGTCAGTGAAATACAACAGGAACAGTAAGGTGGCTCTATTCTTTTGATTCTCAATTAATAACTGAAGGAATTTATTTTAAGTGAAAACAACAAAAGTTCACATCTCAGAGAGCTGTGATGGTATCTTACTATACCAAAGTTCTTAATAAAATATGAAAAAATGTTTCAGTTTTGAAACTCAATGAATCATTCTGGTGAAGAAAGTCCTATCTGAGTAAAAGAAATACAGCTTGAAAGAGCACAAATATTATCATTCTTAAATACAATTTTTAGTGCTCAGGTTAGCTAACAGATCTTGGTGGGATTTTTCAGGCAGTATAGCAAAGGACTAGTTCTGGTAGCAATCATACCCTCAAACTGAAGCTGTTTTCTCAGTGAGTTTAAGTACAGCTAGCTGCATGGTGCTGAACATGGCTTGTCCTTTGCTATATCAGCTGCAAAATCAGCATTATATTTGCAACTGTTAAAAATGGAATAGGATGAAAATGTCCTGTGTAAGCAGGACTCTTGAGCTATGGTGTAAATAAAGAGCTTTTATTACTACTTTACTGTACTCTCACACATAATGGGAAAAAAATGTTACAATACCCACATTTAGGTCACATTTATAAAATAATTTTGAAAAATCATGTGAGAGATGTTAACAATTCAGCTTTTAGCTTTGCTCTTCAAGGAAAGAATATATCATAAAATGACCAAAAATTGGAACTCCTTGGTCCATTCCTTAAGCAATATTCTGTCAGATTTTCTAGTCCCCCCCATAAAGACTCAAAGAACAAACACATTCATAGGGCTGAGTCATATTCACACTTACTAACTTCTACCTTAAAAAAGTAGCTTCCTCCTTCTTTGTGAATATTTAATAACAAACACTATACAGCAGTTAAATTCTAGATTGTGAAGAAATAAATTGTATATGGAAAATATTTTAGAGGTCATTTACTGAAAGAGTACTAAGGAACTAACTATGAACTCAAACGAACTTGTGGTTTTGTTTTTTTTTTTTTTCCTCTAAATGTTAATGAAATGGTTTGGGAAATATTTATGTAATTTTTGAAGTATGGTAAAATATTTTAAGTTGGTTCCAGTACCCTGAACAATGGAAATTTATTAATAGCAATGAGATCTCCAAATAAAATTGAACAACACTCATTTGAATCAATGATAAAATCCATAAAAATGAAAATGTAGACTTGATTTTTAAAAGTACTTGGTAAATTTTGGTGACCCAATTTCTAATGACATCAGAAAACCCCATCAGGAAGTATTTGCTTTGCAAAATCAGAATCAACATTTTAGCTGACTAAATTCTGTTCAAGACCATAGGAAGCACAGCATTAACACTATAATCAGAAAGCTGGCCGAGGAATTTTTCCCTCTTCCTTTTCTCACACTCTTTAAGCTCCAGCTGTCTTTACTTTTCCTCCTCTTCTCCTCCTCCTGACGGGGAGAACTCTAGGTGCTCTTTCCTTCTTGTATGTGAAGACCCTCATACTGCTCCATCATCTCTCAGCAGCCTTTTTGTCTTTTTGATTTCGGCTGCCAGTCTCAAAATAGGATGGGTCTAACTCTTCTAGTACTGCTCTCAATACTGAGATGGCTCTACATATGACTTTTTTTACCTCTCAGCTCAAGATTTCCCCCCCTTTTTTTTGGTCCATGTTTGATCTTCCTGTTCTGTACTTGTGCTCTTTGTTTAGGTCCCTTTGAATAAATGCAAATAGTTATGGTTGCTCATTCTTCAAAAGCAGAACAGCAGCACAAAATCAGCACATTTGCCTGTATACATCATTACTGACACCCCCCTATCAGTCATGCTTTAGCATAGAGAGGTGGTATCTTAATGTATTCTATTACTTTCTGTTCCTCAAGCAGCTATTCAGGCTCCCTCTATGAAGTTCTTTATTTTAGGGAGCTGTCAGGCTCTTTTACATGTGTGTTGGGATTAGCTATGGCTCTGTGGATGTCCTAACCTGACAGACAATTTTCCATATTCCCTTACAGCAGGGAAGAAGCATCTATCCAAGATCATATCTAGTCGGCTTCCTCCTTGACCAGGGAGCAGAGCAGGGAGTACCCATGTAGAGCCTTCCAGACTGTAACAACAAAGAAATGAGCTACTGCAGTACTCGATGATTTGATGTTAAAGCAATTGCTCCCTGCCAGGAGTTCAGTGCCTCCTTTCTCTTCCTGCGGCCAGCCTCCTCTGTAGTGCTCAGGTCAGGTGCTGATGCCCTGGGCACCGCCTGAGCCCTCTCATCGCTTCCCCTGGAATTTGCCAAGTCACCCACATTGTCTGTGTTCATACTGGGACCCAGTCACTTCGAAGCCCTTAGGCACAGTTTGACTCCCCAGATGTGCTGTGGTGACCCTCTTTTCTCCATCAGCATAACTGTTCTGCGTTTCCACAAATGTAATCAACGTGCTGCTGCTTCACATTTCCCCCCTCCCTCAGCTTCCACAAAGCACCCTGATGGTCTGTGGGCAGTGAGATCTCCAAGTCAGAATAAGTGGTGGGTGTTCTGAGTCTGAACTCTGTGGCACACTTTTAAACAGAAAAGCAGGTACTCAGCAAACATCAGGAGGAAAGTTCAGAAGGAAAGTACCTGCAGCTTAGTCAGGCTGTCTGCCGATATTAATATGCAGAAAAGAGGCTTAAACTGAAAGGTCTAAGGGTTGCTACTTTTGCTTCAGCATGTTATCCTTGTTCAAAACAAGACCTAAAAGTAAATTTAACCCTATTTTACAGGAGATGGTACTCCAGATAACTCCAGGTATTCTGGAAAGATCCTTCTCTAGGTATGTGTGAAAACAAAAGAGCTTTTGTGTCACTCCTCTACATAACATCACCTTTGAGGCTCTGTTCTTCCCTTACACTCAGTGTTATGACTGAAGTCTTCCCAACTTCAGCCTGATAATTCATAAGGCTTTTAGGGTTTCTATTTCCTATTTGGGATCATCTGCCAGTGAAAGCAGATCTAGCAAAGCTTAGCTAAGCAATAGGGTTGAGCTAGGCTGACCTCAAGTGAGACAACGGTGGGTTTCTTTGAAAACTATGGTGCTTCTTAAGCTGCATCTATCTTTAGCAGTCGCTCATCAGCACTAAGACAACACCAAGAAAAGCAAGTAAGGATTTCAGAAGTGTTCCTGTAGCTCTAACTTTTGATGAGACTGATCCAGTGACTTTTTGAGAGGGCTCAACAGATGCTGTGAACTGGATGTGACAACATCTGCAGAATTCAGGAGATATAGTATGAGGGTAGGTGCTGGGGGTAAGGCAAGCTCCTGGTCAGAGGCACATCTGCTTTCCTAGGTGTCCTACAACAGTGAGCTGTGAGTGAGTTAGTCATCATTCAAGTGAAGATTCTTTTATAGATGGTATTTTTCTTGACCCCAAGAGACACCAAAGGCCTGTAATCTGGTAGTGACTATGTGTGTTTATGTCTGTTGCCAGGTTTGCCACTCCCAAGTAAGGACATAAGGAAATTAGCATCCCTGAATTAAGCTTTTCCTTCAGCCTGGTAACAGAAATGATGGGAAACTTTAGTGCACTTGTTGGACCAGAGGGAAGGAGAGGTATAGTAGCTCTCTACTCCTGTGCATAATGTGGCTCAGCATGGGTCTTCATGTTTAGGACTAGCTTGACTCTCTGAAGTTGATTTGGGCTCAAAAAGAGGAATAAGAAGGAAGATGAGGCGCTAGAACAGTGAATGACTACTCTGATTCCTTTGTTTAGCTCATACCCTCTGCTGTTCCCAGTCCTCTGCCTGCACAGGTGCAATTGGTTGTGAGAACTGGGTCAGACAATGGCTTTAAGGCTCTGCAAGTCTGTGCTTTTTTATTCTGGTTTAAAACTTGCAATAAATAATTCAATTTATTGATTAATTTAGGTAATTAATAAACAAATTTAATTCATCTTACTATATATTTCATAAGTATTGCTGGTTTGAAGTGACTTATTTCTTAACCTGATACCTTAATCATAAATTATATCCTTCATAAGGACTTCCCCAAAATTTCAGTTTCAAGTTTTCACTTTGCATACATATTTTCAGAATTAGAAGGCAGGAATAATTTTAAGTTTGTTTGAAAAAATGTAATTTTTCATAACTAATTTTGCAATAATTTTATAGGGTACTTTTGAATTTAATTTTGTCTCCCTTTTAAAACACTTGTCTTGAAAGAAAATCACAGAATTCTCTTTAAGTTGCTTTTTCTTTTTTGTGTGTGGGTGAGTGACAGCTATATTAGAAGTATCATAGCAGTTTTATTGACTGGGATCCCTGTCAGCGTATGCTCCTGTATTGAGTGTTTCACTTCAGAACACTAATAACTTGTGCTTTCAAGAACTAAACATCATATTCAGAGTTTGTTTCATTCTTTTTTTATTGGTGTCCTTTGAACAAAGGGAACTGTTGTATTGGTCCAAGCTCAGAGTGATGGAGACCAGAGGACATTTTTCTCCCCCTTTGGATTTACTTTTGACAGACTTTCTATTTATTTCAGATTGTTCAATACATCATTTTCCTCACATGAGAGGAAGCAGTTATTAAGTTTTACTTGCCAATGGTGCAGAAAATGACACAAATGTTTTGCTTACTGAGCATTCTTAAAGTTCTTCCCAAGCATTAGGCATCCAAAAAACCAGGGTATTACTTTTGATTAACACCAAGAATAAGTTTTGTTTGTTTTTATTTTTTTTCATTAAAATGCATCTATTTCAGGTACAAATAATTTAGAACAGTGTCATTAGTAAAATAGATGAGAGATACTGTTCATCAGAGAGTCACATGCATTAGGTATTTGGGTGATAATAGGAGCCTAAGCTTGTTGCAGAGTCTTGTTGGCAAGCTCATTTTTAAAAAGTCATTGTTACAAATTGCTTCAACTAGTCAGATCATATAAAATATACTTGTACTGTAATATTCCAGATGCTTGATTACCGTTCTTCAGTGTAGTGAGTTGCCAATTTCTTCCTCCTGAGAATGTGTGACAGATTGCAGTACAATCTGTTGATGGTCTCGATTGTAGCTAAAGTACATCATTGTCACCCATGCTAAAAAGCTGGGACATTTACTGTAAATATATAATTTTGTGAAATGTATGCTAGTGTTTTGTGTTCCAGCAATTGCAAGTGCTACATGACAGTATACTTGATCTGGTGAGGAGGATAATCAGAGAGAGAGAAAAACAAAGTAGATAATTAAACAGCAAAATATAGTGGGTATGCTAATTCTATGAACAATACAGGTTGAGTTGTGTTTGATGTGTGTGCTGGTGTGTGGGAAAAAGGAGAGAAAAAAAGAGGAAACCACACTTGTGTCAGTCCTACTCTCCATTTTCTGCTTTGAAAAGTTTGGGCATAACAGCCACCCCAGCACAAGGCTGCAAATGGTAAATGTTACAGTCAAGTCAATGACTGGCAATAAATCAGGAAATGTGGATTGTTTATTCCATCTTTTGCCCTGTGGAGGAAGATCATGGACAGAAAGGCTTTTTTCTTTTTTTTTTTTTTATTCTGCCAACATCATAATTTATTTCTGTATCTTGCTTTCTCAACTTCCTTTCCCAGCATAACCTTTCTTCTTTGAAATTCATTAAGGCTGCAGCTCAGGGAAGCATTTCAACATTAGGCAGAATCCCACTCAGCAAACGACCTAGGTACCTAAAACACAGATGACTTGGTCTGCTTCTCTCACTCTCTCACAACTACATATGTTGTTGATTCTTCTCCAAGCACTTAGATCACGAGGCTGGAGACCCAGACCTGCCCCAGCTTTGCTAGGGCTTTGCCCCAGCTTTGCCGCTATGCCACACCCTGTTTTTCGTTTTTTTTCACATCAAAAGGAACGGGCTTTGAAAGCAGCAGTGCCTCTCCTGTGCCTGTCTTTGGCCCCTTCCCCTTGACTGGAAATTGCAGTTAAGCACCTGCAGGGGCAGTTGGCTTCAGCTCATACAGCAGAACACCGCCCTGCAAAACCATACCTTATTTTTGTTGGCTCTGTCACATGTGTCTGCACAGCCAAGATCCCAGAAGTTTTTTAGGACTATACCCCTGCAGACAAGCAGGTGTTTAGGGAGTGGGACTGCTCACTCCAGGATTGCCAGTTCAGATGGTCTCCGCAGAGCTGCGAAACAAAACTGTGCCCTCAGATTTCCCAAGGGAGATAGAGGTACTTCCTGCACATAGTCCTTTTGTGTTCATGGATACAACACGACCCAAAATCATGAGATATTAATGTTTGCTTCTACTGTGTTACAACAGCCAAGAGAGAGAACTTGTGTCTTCCACATTTGAAATACATAAATATGGGTCTCTGTAGACCACACTTCTACCTGAGGATGAATACTGAGGTAAGACAGAAAGGAATAAAATTTGGCATAGTGGTTTTAAACCTTTTAAATCTTTTTTGCCTTTAAACGTAATTTCCCCTTGCATGTTTTAGCTGACTGTTTTCCACTGTTTGAGGTTGGTGGGGTTTTTGTTGTGATTTTTGTTTCCCCTGGTGTGGGTGTTTTTGTTTTTTTTTTTCGTTTTTTTTTTTAAATTTTCCCATTCCATGTTAATTTTGAAATATCTGGATTAACAGAATGAAGGGAAAAGCTGAGGTGGTAGCTTTATTGTTAGTCTTCTACTAAGTACCTTGGAGAGATACAATAATCTGACAAAACTTTGTCTCTTGGAATTTAGGTGTAATATCAAGCTCTGACATAAAGAAGGGAACAAGATTGCTTTACTAAAACACTAAATAATATGTGCCTGCTTTTAAATGTAAATTGTTTCTGGAATTCACTGGAAACAGCATATATTTATTTCAGGGTATAATTTGGTCTGAGGAAGGAAATAATTATGTTAATTCACAGCTTTATTAATGACACTGAAAGTGCTATTTTTGAACATGTCACTTTGAAAACAGCCTTTGTTCTTCATTGTGTTTGATTCCAGTAGAGAACTTCTGTAATTTCCGTGGTGTATGAGGTAGCTGTGATCCACACTGAAACAAAAGGCTGACTTAGGGAGGGTGGATATATCTGGAATTACTGGGTTCTCTCTCCAGATTTAAAAGGAACAATAAAGTCAAATAGATAGTTCTGCTTCCCTGGCAGTTAGTGAAGCCATTCAGTGGGAACAAGATCAACCTTTAGGTAAGCATGTTGTTCAGGTCATGTTCTCCTATCTTTTCTTATGCTGAATAGTACAAACTGCTGGGAAGCCAAGCATTTCCATGTTGTGAAACAAGTAAAACCAGTAATTGAACGGTGGCAAAATTGGAAGGTTACATACTGGCATTTATTATTCACATTATATTTTCAGTCTTAGAAGGACTAGAAGTGTTTTTAGTTTTAGGAGGATGGATATAGTTTCCTGGCTAATATTCTAGAATAGTACATAGTTAAATTGGTGATTTAAAATATTGCTTGAATTTCAGTAAATAGCTGTTTATTTGCTACCAGCAAATATTCAAATACATCCATAAAGTCACGAGCTTATAGGCTTTCTCCTTTTTGAACAGGACCTGAACATGAACAAGTCCTATCTGTGGACTGGTAACACAGGTACCAGTACCAAGGGGAAGTATTTTCTGCATATGAAAATTTGAAAAAGAATAGATATATGATTTACATTTTCTGGTACAAGATGGTGCTAAAGGAAGTTCAAAGAGGTCATTATAGGATAATACGAAGATTGAGAAAAAGATTTATGACTAAAGATAAGTAGTATTCAGTAACATATATTCTTGCTTTAAGGTGACATATTGATGATAGTTTAAATATTACTCACTTAATATTCCGTGGTGCCCAATATTCACTCATACAAATAGGGCTATTGATGTCAAAAGTTTCAGGTTGATGCCATTTGTCTATTTATTATTTTTATAACAGCTATTTGCTTTGAATTCCTCACAAGATGAGCTAGTGAGAGTGTTAATGAAACTGAACATAATGAAAAGGGAAAGCTGAGGGACAGTCAAACAATTTTCTGCAGCATCTCTCCATAAGAGGTTATCTCTAATACTCCAAGAAAATAGTGTAATAACTTTCTCTTGGATTCTTTTCAAAGCTTGGTCTGTTCTGACACCATGCTTAGATCCATCTGGCTTCTATGTATGCATTTCTGCTCAGACTATGGGGAGACTGGAGGCCCTGGTTGCTTTTTGAGGGGGAGCAGCCCCTCCTTTGGCTACATCTGCTCATGGGGTTTTCCTGTAAGAGAGCTCACACAACTCATGAATATATTTCTCTATATTAGATAATCTCAGCATGCAAAAATTTTAAAGTGATCTGAACTGCCATGGGAAAATTTTAAGGAATTCTTCTCACAGAATGCTGTTGAGCCAGGCTGACCCATTTCCCAGTTCCTCTTCTTGTAGGTTGCTGGCCTGGGATAGAGTGATCTCTGTAGCAATGTGGAATTGAGCCGTGAAGATGGCTGCTTAGAAGTGGGATGAACCCTAAGAATTGCAGAGCAAAACTCCCACAATGATGATAAAATGTAATACCGAATAAAACGTGTCTGCAGTTACCCTTTATGTGGTCATGTAATATCATTTACAAAATCGGAAAGATTTCTTCTCTTGTGTGAAACATTCATTTAAAACCCCTGAATAGAAACATTTTTGATCTGTTATGATTTTTTATTATTTTCAAATAAGAAAATAAAATGAATAATGACAGATTTTGTACATGTGCATATTCATGTGTGGGAAGAATTTTCTGTAACATAAACCATAGTTTACTGGGTGTTACGGCATATTCTCTTATACCACGACCATTCTTTTGTCCTCCAACAAATAAATGTTTCCCTTTAAAGGTTAAGAAATGAGAATGATGGTAGTAGGTCATTGAGTAATATACACCTGCTCTCACTTGTTTAAATTACATTTCCTCTTTACACTGTGGCTCAGCAGTATCAGGAGACTGTTGTTCCCTGAGCTAATGCAATCTTTCCACGTGAAAAGCTCTTGATCTGTTTCTTTCTACACTCCAGTTGCTGGCACCCCTGTTTCATCTGTTTGGTGCTAAAATGCACAGAAAGCAAATGCATATAATTTCCGTGTTGAGGTAGCCTTCCTCTAGAATCTTTAGCTTGGTTTGTTTTCATTAAGCAAAGTTTTTACT